>JAQFZO010000879.1:0-19750 GCA_034695885.1 Geophilus flavus | reverse complement strand
TCCACCCCTGTCACGGGTTGGCCCGGTATTGCAGTACCTCCGGGATCGGCCCACTCCTTCGGGAGAAATAAATAAAATAAAATCAGACTTAAAAAAAAACAACAGAGTGTTGCTCAGTTGCGTGTGTTGTGAAACATAACGCCAGTTGAACAGTGTTGGGGGCCCAAACTTACTATGTTGTGCAAATAAATTTAATTGGTGCTATTTTTAGTGTTTTAACATTGAGGTTTTGGATAGAGAAATTCCTTTGATGCTTTTGAAACTTGAGTTAATTTGTTTATGATTCTTCATCTGGACATCAGGGGCAAGAGGGTTATGTTGTAAAAGTGAGTGACGTTAAGAAAGAGTGTCCCCAATTGGGTTTATGGGTTATGTGAGTTTTGCAATCATTTCTTAATCAGTACTTATCAATCTACTTGTTTTTTTTATTATTATTAAATTCATACTTTTAAGCTCTAGGGGGCTGTAGAAAGAAAATTTTTATACTCCTAAAAGTTGTTTTGTTATTCAACTCTAAAAAAGATTATTTTAAAATATAAATGTTGTTTACCCATCAAACCGTATATGTGGAGTCTAATTCTAGACTCAAAATTGAAGAAAGTCAATTCCAAACCATTTTCTATATATTCTAAGACAAGTTGATTGATCTCTCAACTCAAACTGTTTATTACTCTCTCCTAGGCAGTGTTAGTTGGGTCTCTCTCTCCCCTTTATGAAGCAGGGCTCTCAATCTATTCAGTCCATATGTTTATTTTGTCCAAGCTTTTTTTAAAATGTATTTTGACAATAAATTAAATATTAAAAATATTTAAAAATATTTTTATACTAGGTAAATTAAAACAAATTTAATGTCAGAATTTTAATTACTCTACACCTAGGTATGTCGTGTAGTCTATCTTCCCTTTTATGGAGATGGGCTATCTTTCAATTTATTCTTCTTCACAGTAGAACTGGTGTCAGTCTTATTTGAATGTGGTTGTAGTCAGTCAGTTCTGACAACCCAAAACAAGTCATCTAAACTGCAAATACTTCAATTGCAACATTTCTGTGACAGTGTAAAGGTTGATTCAGTGTATATACAAATGTATTAATTTAAAGAAAAAAAAAAGTCTACAATGTTCATGTATTTAATTCATTTTATTTGACTCCAGCGTAATTTTTATCAATGGAGAGAGTTACCACTCTACTTTTGTACCAAAACAACTTATCAATAATTTAATGAACTTCATCCGTATGATACAATGTTTCCTTTTATCATAATAGGCCTTGAAGAGGAAAATTTCAAAACCAATATAATAGCCCCCATTCAACAAAAATCAAAAATAAAATGTCCTTCAAAACAACAGTATGATCTCTGTAGAGATTGCAATAAATTTAATTGGTGCAATCTCGGTGTTTCTCGAAGCTCGGGTTATTTGTTTACGATACCGTAGTTCAATCTTTCTTCTGGTCGTCATGGTCAGGGCCATGTGGGAAAAAGTTGTAAAAGTGAGTGACTATGGTAAGGGACAAAGATCCTGGGGCTTTGCGACCCGTTGCAATGTATTTATCACACTAGAATTACTCCCAGAACAAAGTTTGACTCGTACAAACAGATAAAAATTACCCCTTTATTCATATGTTTCGGTGCCATCCCTGTTTTAGTTACAAAGTTATTGTGGTGCTGTGATAAAAAAAAAAAAACATGTTTAACTTACTATGTCAGGCATGTCAAGGTGAGGCAATGACGATGCAAGAGACAAATCCTAAATTGCTAAACTAGATTAGGCAGGAATTTGCCCACAGAACAATAAACACACGAGACAGACGAAATTTGTTAGAATTAGGACCGTCGGATTCTTTGCAGAGCTGTGAATGAGATTTGAGAAGATCTGGCCCAAACGGTGAAGCGGTTAAAATGGCAACAAAATGTTAATTATTTGTATCTATCTACTCTTTCAGAGTGTTATTTCAATAATTAAATATATAAATGGTAAACTAACTAATTGGAATCAGTCGATATAGGGATATGAAGAGGGGGAAGGGGGTTGTTATGTTAATAAGGAGGATGAATTTAATTGAAAAAGGAAAATATTTTTGAAAGAAATGAAAATTCCAGGTAACATCAAAACTTGGACCGTGATTATTTCAATAAATCAATGGTAACATCAAAACTTGCACCGCGAATCATTTCAATCAATCAATAACTTTAAAATCTTTCACTTTTACATAATTTTTATAGTCATAAATATCATTGAAATTTATCTTTTCTTATTACAAACTCTTCGTGACTTCAACTGTATGATTTTCTTGCGCAGTTTGGCCAAAGTCTCTTGTGGGGAACTAGTGCCAAAATAATTCTGCACTTCAGGCACACTAAAATTGTAAATTTATGTACGGTAATAAATATAAATAAATGATTGATTGATAAGTTTGCATCGTACCTTAGTCGAAGAAAAGGATTATAAGCCTTTTCTTCAAAAAAGTATGTAGGAATGGAAGGATTTCTGTTAGTTCTTTGCCCCATAGCCCAGAAAAGTTTCTTCTGAAGTAAGGGATTATTCGGCTCGATTGCCTTTGCGATGTTTAAATTCTGAATCGCGCATTCCTGAGCGCAATAAATCTCCTATAAATTAATAATAGTAGTGATGAAAATTAAAAAATAATGATAATTGTAATATAGGTATTTTTAAAAAATGAAAAATAAATGACGATCATTTGTTTTTGTCAGTCTGTCCACCGGAGTCGACTATTTGATCTTCTGCATTAGTAATTCGAGTCATACGAACAGTGATTATCATCATTTTATTTTTCATTTTTTGAAATTAGAGTTTCTTATATTCCCAATCGCAATTTCCGAATCATCCGACCACCCGTCAGTCCCGTCTAGGTCAGATAATCGGGGTTCTGTTGCATAAAAATAAAAATAACTCAACTGTATCATCACGCAAATTGGCAATATCTTCTGTTAATATTTTATAAACATGTTTTTTATGCGACTCTGGAAAATTGCCAAAACCAGCAATTGAAAATGCATCACCTACAAATCACAAAAAATTAATTTATTAAATTTTTATTTGAATGAATAAATAAATAAATAATATGAATAAATAAAATTTACCGACAAAACCAAACACCCGTCCCTCGTCCAATGCATTTTCAACCACGTAGATGACGTGTCCACTCGATTCCTCGGGATTGAGAAGACATTTGACATTCAGTGGTCCACATTTTATTATTTCACCATTGCCAACGAATTTTGTAATGTTCTGTACTCGCTCATCACCACCACATATCTGAATTTTGGGAAATCTGGAAGCAGCTGCGCGGTTTCCACCAGCATGATCTCTAGAAATAAAAGACAAGTAAGTAAATATTGCAATTTTAGTTGTAAATTTTTATGTTTTTTATTAATTAATTACAGTAAGTAGTGTGTGGTGAAAATACTTCTCAACTTCAAACCAAATTTATCAACCACACAACTTAACTAGAAAGAAAAAAAGAAAAATGAATTAATTTTGTTTGTATAGTTGTGCGAATATTTACTTGATCAACATCAATTGGATCAATAGCAACTGCATCGTTCGATTCATTATCAGCTACCACAAACATATAATTATTTTTTCCAGCTGGAATAATGTGAATCGTGCTCTGATCCCGATTTATCGACGTAGAATTGCTGTGTGCATATCTGCTGCATCGCATGATTGATTGAATAAATTCTAAAAAAAAAAAAGAGGAAACAAATGAATAATTATTCAGTTACGGTATTCATTTAATGAAAAAACTCACTTTTGTACATCTTTGACATGATTTTCTTAAAATTTAGAGTAATTAATTATTTTTCGGAATGAGCAAGGCCTAATATATATATATTAATAAAGGTTTAGCCTGTGAAGGTGAAACTATTGTTTATTTATTCTATTGTTCTATATTTTAATTCACATAATAAAGTGATCAAATTTAATATTTCTGTACATTTTTTACATTAAAACCCAAATTTTATTAAATAAAGTATGAAATTATTTGTAAAATAAACAATTTTGTGTTTTTTCATCCTTATTACATAAATATTACAGGTGGATTCGTCAAAACCATGCGTTAAAATTGATGAAAACACAAAATTCTATTTTTCAAAGACAGTAC
Source organism: Geophilus flavus (assembly GCA_034695885.1). Taxonomy (NCBI): domain Eukaryota; kingdom Metazoa; phylum Arthropoda; class Chilopoda; order Geophilomorpha; family Geophilidae; genus Geophilus; species Geophilus flavus. Next base: position 15,625 of record JAQFZO010000879.1, on the reverse strand, counting down.
CTTCATCGTCAAATCCTACACCTATAACACACACAGTTTCATATAAAATTAATAACAACAAAGAAGTCTATAGTCCGAATTAAAATAATTCCTAAATCAAAATTTTAAGAAAAAAAGCCATTTTAAGATAAAAATAACAATAGTAGTGATATGTGGAGAAAAAAAAACATAATAAATGAATTAATAATCGATTGCCCATTCGTTTTCGCCTAAAAAAGTGTCAACAACTTCCTTCATTGCTAAATTTGGAATCAACTGATCTTGCGTGAGATCCGTCCTCGTTACCGGGTCGAAATGACCCACTCTCTGTAAATGTTCTTCTATGTCTTTTCGGTCATACGTAATCCCACTTGGAGTGATAACGGGTTCTTTCATCAATTCGAAACTAATTTTTCCGCATAAATAATCAGGAACGTCACGTTTCTAAAAAATAAAACAATAATTTTAACAAAAATCAACCGATTACTTGTACAATTTTCTCATTTACCCGTCGTCGGTCATCGATTTTTGCAAATAAACTATTTAATTCGGCGATATGTCGGTCCTAAATTTAAAAAATAACGTTACTTCATACAAATCATCGTTTAAAATGTATATTATTCCATATTTTACACATTCGGCTTCGATTTTCATGTAATCCGCTGGATCCAATAAGGCATCGCATTGTCTATCTTTATCATCGCGTATGAGTCGATTCAAATACGCCTGTAATTCTATTTCCTGTGAAATCCTCTTCTCTTCAAGTACTGACCATCGTTTCTTTTTAGCAATTCTTAATTGACTTGCTACGTCGTCACCAAAATTCAGTTTCTGTTCTTTGGCTAAATCGTTAGCTAAGAAAAATTTAAAAAAAATAAAATAAAAATTTATTTACTAATTTTAGCCTTAACTCCGAGCTATACCTCTCTGTAAATGTTTTATAGCGTCATCATACATCGTCAATTCGAGTAATGCTTGTCCGTAGAAGAAATGTCCTTTGACCAATGATGGGTCCATGTCTAACGCCCTTCGGCAATCGTGACAGGCTAATTCCCACTGTTTTAATTTTAGGTAACATAATGCACGATTCGTGAAAAATGTCGGGATCGTTGGATTCTTAATCTAGAAAATGTGAGATGAATTATTAGTTTGTGGTGATTAAAATTTATGAAGAATGTTGTTTACAATGGCTTTGCTGTAACACGAAACGGCCTCTTCAAATTTTCTCGCCGTAAACAGACGATTTCCTTGATCTTTTAACTCATGTGCTGTCATGCTGAGGTATTTTTCATTGCACTATTTTTATATTTAAATGTGTTGTGCTAAAGACAGTCCAGTTTTTATGCTCTGTCACCTGTCCTGTGTCCTGAACAATTCGTCGAAGTCCTACACTAATCGTATTCGCTAGTAGTGACATCTAGTGGCGAATTTACTTAATTAAAAAATAAAAAAACTTATTCACTGCATTATTAAAAATATTTTTATTTATGTTTTTATACATAAACGCCATTTTTAGTTTGAATAATTTGAAAAATTTCTTTCTTTTATAATTCAGAACAGCCGACAATCATGTTCGTCGTGTCCGTTGCCTTGGTGACTGTATTTGCGCGGGTGTTTGATATCCATACCGTAACGTAGGAGGCGAGATTCATTTCAATGCTTCCCCCGTATAACACAGAGAAAAGTAAAATGAGTGAAAAATTACAAAATTTATTTACGTACGTTATAAATAAAATGCACAACTCCTTTTTTTTTCTTTTTTATGGTCGTTAGCTTAATTTTTTGATTTGTTTAATTCACGTAAAGATTGAAACAAAAAAAATAAATATAAAAAACTTAAAAAATAATAATAAATTGTAATAAATCTTTAGATTATGTTGAATAGGCTCTACTATCACCCGAAGATAAAAATGAACGTGAAGGCTTCGATAACTGTTTCGGTAAAGGCAACAACCGTAATCCCGAACTGACATTACTCGAAGGCGGTTGTCTGGAATTACTAGAAAATGATGTCGATGATGGTCTGTAATTACTAGACGATGTTACAGTCGCTGATGGAGTGAAGTTGCTTTCCGAACTACGGAAATTTGTTTTCAAAGCAGAAGCACGACCCCCACGACCTGCAGATTTGAATTGATTTGCACCCAAGGCTTGTTTTTTCTTTTTACTGGCAGAAGAATTGTTTTTCTTGCGGAAAGTCTTTTTAAATCCAGTTTTCTTTCGAATACCCCATTGTTTTTTCCTGTTCTTAGCTGCCTCGTTTGGAAAATAAGGAGACACATGAACGTCGAGTTTTGCCGATTCACTTTGAACTTTTTTTGCAGGTGGTGCAACTAAATAAAAAAAATTATGCATTGCTTTATCAACGTATTTAATAATTATCGTAAAACTTACGCAGAGCGAATTTTTTGGTAATCTCCAATAGATGTTTCCCGTATTTCGCAAAATTGACTTTCGTCACGTGAGCGATATTCATCATTTCCTCTTCGGAACTTGGCAATACTCTCGACATTGCGTGCAGAGCGTCGATATTCATCACATTCGTGTATTTAATTCCGTTTTCCATCGCTAAATCTTGGCATTTTTGAACCAACTCGTCGAAACATTCATTTTCCAATATATCGCCTGTCTCCATTGCAGCGTTTCGTTGATCTTCCTTACCGCAATTAATTGATAAAAACATATTCTGAATGAAAAAAAATCATTTATCAATAATAATCACCCATACACTTTAAAAAAATAATTACTTTGATTCTTCCATCAATCAAATCATTCGCTTTCTGTCCAATTTCGATGTATGCGCACACATGATCATCTTTTGTCACGACGAGTCGCTCGCTTAAGTATCCTTCCATCGTCAATTTCTGCATGAGTCGCTCCACGTTGCAACGGGAAATATTTTTGCCTTTTCCGTACATTTCTAATTGATTGTGATTGCTGGCGAGTACTTTTTGAGATTCGGAACCTAAAATTAAAAAAAAATATATTTTGAAAATAAAATTATAATTCTAAAATAAATAAATAAATAAATGAATAAAAAAAATACCTCGGAAGACATCGACGAAGTGTTGAAGAGTGAAACTCGATCTATTCCTCGATACGTTTTTAACGCCGGTTACGATTATACGGGCTTCGTTCACGAGATCGATGGTTATTCTCGTATCTTGCGATGCGCAGTTATCACAGATTGACATCCTATTTCGTTGACATTCTTCGCTCGGGAAAACTTCGCCGAAATATTCCAAAATTTTACTACGTCGGCAATCGGTGGTGTTCCACGCGAATTGCGCCATTTGGTTCAAATTCGTCATATGCATGTGTTTTGCTTCGAGATTTTCTGTACTCTCTATAAAAAAAAGTAATTTTATTAAAAAATGTTGAAATTATCGTCAAAAAATTGAAATTACGTTCGATCAATCGTTGATATCTAAATTTATCCTTAAACGAGAAGTATAAAATGCATGTCGACAACAAGCCGTCTCGACCTGCACGACCGGATTCTTGATAAAATCCTTCGATCGATTTTGGTAAGGAATAATGCACGACATAACGTACATCTGGCTTATCGATACCCATGCCGAAAGCGATCGTGGCACAAACGACGTTGAATTTGTTATTTGACCATCCGTCCTGCACTTCGACGCGTTTTGTCGGTGCGAGTCCAGCATGGTACGCTTTCGCTCTGATTCCATTCGTCATAAGATGATGAGCGACATCTTCGCACTCTTGTCTAAAAAAAAAATTACAAAAAAAAAATAAATTAATAAAACACTAGTAAAATATTATTTAAATAAAACTTACTTCGACAAACAATAAATAATTCCACACGCTCTGCTGAATTTCGTTTTGATTAATTCGAGCAATTCCTTGTTCACCTGTTGTTTGCTAGTCTTTTTACGCACTTCGTATTTGAGATTCGACCGATTGAAACTCTGCATGAACCTAAAATGGAAAAAATTTTTTGAATTATTGAATTTCAACAATTTTTCCTAAAAAATATTAATTACCATTTACAAGAGTTCATCTGCAGCTGGTTTAGAATATCCATTCGTACTCTCGGTGTCGCAGTTGCGGTCAAAGCTATGATAGGAACTCCTTTAAACTCCGAACGAAGAGAACCGAGTCGTTTATAATCGGGTCTGAAGTCGTGGCCCCACTGACTAATGCAATGAGCTTCGTCGATGACAAAACGAGAAAGCAATCTACGGTTGTAAAGACTGCTCAGTGCGCAACGAACGTCGTTACTTAAATTAAGCTTCAAAAAAAAATTTAAAAAATTATTATTTAAATATTTTATAATCATATCCAATTTTACCTTTTCCGGTGTTACGTATACTAATTTAATGTCAGGATTATCCATGTGGAGTTTTCGTAAAATGTTTTGGGAATTGCAGTCACTCGATAAATGAACTGCAGGAACCTGGAATAGATTAAATCAAATTTAAATTTAAATTTTTTTATAGGAAAAACTTTAAAAAAAAAAACATAAAACTTACGTCTAAAGAATTTAATTTCTGCACTTGATCTTGAATCAGTGAAATCAGTGGCGAAATCACGATGGCGACACCCTCGGAAACCAAAGCTGGAAGTTGAAAACAAAGACTCTTTCCACCACCTATTAAAATAAATAATTAAATAAATAAATATTTAATTTTAAATATTTTTTTTTTTGCTCACCAGTGGGCATTAAAATAAAACAGTCGTTTCTTAGTAAGTTTGCATTCATGGCTTCGAGTTGATTGTGTCGAAAGGAATTCAAGCCGAAAACTTGTTTAAACAAGGAAAACATTTCTGTAGAATGCGGGTAATCTTGTCGATTAAATTGCTTTCCATCATCCTTAGAATTGCTTCGGAAAACACCCGATATGTCAGAAATTATGTTGTTATTAATATTATTTCCAATTTTAATCAGAGGTGTGGGTTGAGTTTGCATCATGGGTGGTTTGGGTTGAGCTTGCATCATGGGTGGTTTGGATGGAACTTGACAAGTGAAATCTTGGATGACTTCAACGTCAAATTGGGAGTTGTTCGAATTTTGCGCGTGATTAAATTCCCTCGTCATCTGTTTCGGTTCGAATGTCCGTGGAAAATTCGTTGCTTTTGGTAAATTTGTGTTTTGTTTGGGCTGAGTTTCGATCGAGACGCGTTTGTTCCTCAATTCAGTTCTGAAATTTAAAAAAAAAAATTAAAATTATTTCAAAAATTTAATTTGTTTAAAAATTTCCTTACTCAGCATCCAGAAATTTATTCAATACGAATTGATCGTTAGCGCTCATTGGTTCAGTCGAAGACCATTTGTCTCGTAGAAACTGGCATAGACGATTTAACAGTTCACCTTGGGCATCTTTTTTCCCGTTAGATGAGAAAGAGGAATTTACTATTTCATTATCGAGCCAAACGATATTTTCATCCGTCTCATTTTCATTTTCATTCACAAATCCTTCTCTGTGACTATCCCTAAAAATAAATCAAGTAACAAGTTACATAAAAGATAAAAATATGTAATTTTAAATAAATTTACACTGAATCTTCGACAAACTCGTCGTCCGAGAACGGAATGTCCCCAAAAAAATCATCCTCATCGGCTTCTAAACTAAACGACGCTTTGCTCCATTCCATTCTTAAAAAATAAATAAATACTCATACTAGAATTCATTAAATATGTTAAAATTATATTTCTTACGGTTTGTCTTCATCCGATTCGTATTTGTAGTCAACAGCAGCGAATATTTCATCTTCATCCGAATTCTGAAAGAGTTTAATCACTTTTAACAAGAGAAATAATTAGATTTTAATTTTTCCTTTACCCAATCCAGAGTTTGCGTCGCTGGCGTAGGCTCGGTTTGTGTATTATTTGCTTCTATTGATTTGTTATTTTTAAATGGGATGGTGTTAGATCTTCGACTCGTAGGCGCGAAATCATCGGAATCGTCGTCGATAAACCATTCGTCCTAAAAAAAATTGTATTTTGTAAGAGTTTTGGCTTTGATGTTATGGAATTTAAAGCCCTTACAAGCGATTTTGTCGATATTTCTCGTGCCATTTAGATAAATCACATCTGTAAACAACTAACATCAAAAATCGCTAGTACCGACACGATCTACAGCTGGTCTCAGTTCCCCGCCGAAATCGACATGCCGCTATGACTACGCATGCGCACTTCTCGGTTATTAGTGGTGGAAGTTGTTTTGGGTGAGTTTTAAATTTTTTCCGTGGTAATTTCACTGATATATAACAATTAATTAAAATCATGAAAATGAGAATTAACACGTGTGTCGACGATTAAATTTTCAATATTGAAAATTGAAATTAACGCGCTTCGTTTCTATTGGTCCTCAGATCTGTAACCATGACAACGTTTGTAAACAACATGGCATCCAATGAACAAGGCAAGGCTGTTTTGCAAAGAGTATCAAAAGGAGGTTTTTGGCATTCAGCATCTTTAGATTACAGTAAAGAAACGCAAGATCGTCTTTCCGGTACAAATGATAAGAAATAAAATTAAGAAAAAAAATTATTCTAATTATAATAATAATTAAAAATATTTTTCAGATGTAATGAGAGAAGCAAAACTCACTCTAGCCCAGCAGAGAGAAATGAAAAATGTTCTCAAAGGTACGAAAAACAATTTTAAAAAATTGTAATATTTATTATTTAATGACAAAACTTAATCATGGAATAAAATAAACAAATAAAGAAGAACCTAAACCATCGACGAGTCAATACAAGAAAAATTTCAAAGGAAAAAATCCATTCGTGGGCAGCGCTTCGAGAAAATCACTTCCTGTGATCAAGAAAACAAATTACGGAATAAGATCCAAAGACACAATCGAGAAATCAGGAGTATACGAAGTGGACAAATTACCATCACTAGCAGGTTAAAATTTGAATTATGAATTTATCACACAAAAAATTAAACTATAATTAATCACTTACAGAAAAACCCGTGCGGGAAAAAGAGAGACTACAAAATCTGATGGCATACGGCAAGGATTTAGCCACAGAGAAGAAAAAAGAAGAAATCGATGATTTCGAACCTGCAAAATTTCCGACACCGAAGGAAAGATTCGAGCAAATCGTCTCGGAAATCGAAGAACGAAAGCAATTTCTTGCGGAAATGAAAGAATTGGGTGTGGAAAATAAATATTCAGCCATTATTAATAACCAATTAGCCGAGGTAAATGCAAAAATTGCAAAAATCGAGTAAAAAACGAGATTAACATGATTATTCATAACATTTTATTATTACTTTACAGAAACTACGCGAACTCGAACTGCTCGATCAAGAGGCTAAACTTATGGATAAACAATCCGATTAATTTTGTTATCTATTTAATTAAATTATTAAATTCATCGAATTAATGTCCTCCCTCTTGCTTTGATTCGCTGCCTTCCTCGTAATCAAGTTGTTCTTCGGGGAAATGAGGCCACAACGTCGGACGGTTGAAAGTGTCCAATGCGTACAGAGGGAAAGTCTCGCGGAAATCTTGTAGCGTCATGTGCTCGAATGGAACTATGTTATTCCATTGCTCCAACTGTTAAAATAAAAAATGGGAATTTTAATATTGAAAACTTATGAATTTTACATTAGGTGCGTTCAATCTTAATAGCAAAAGCCAATTTTGACTTGTGTGGCTTTCGTAAAAGCCAAAAGAAGTCATTTATGATAGAATAGGGAATTGGATTTGCTGATAACTTTGGCTTTTGGCGTTGGCTTTTCCCTAAAATTAGTAACCAAGTAAGGAATGCATGATGTACATTTTAATATTGAGCACTTTTTTTCGTACTTGAAGTGGAGGCCAATCTTTGGCTTTTGCGTCTTGGATTTTACTTTTGCTGACATTTTTACGTCATCAAGAGTCATGTAAGTCGTTTATATCGTAAAAGTGGCTTTTAGATAGGAGATTGAACGCACTTATTGTAAAAGCTAATTAATTCAAATCTTTTTTTTTTGAAATTTGCAGTTTAAATTTGAATTAACGAGGTTCCAATATTTAAGTTACTAACATCTCGTTTGTACGCAGTGATTCTCGATTCAGATGCTTTAATAAAGTCGACCACTTCTCTTTCCTTAAAAAAAAAATAAAATTAATTTAAAAATTTTGTAAATTCTTAATTTCTATGAGATTTTACGGCTTCTTTCTCCTGGTTGTCGATTTCAGAAATGACGTTCGTTGTTGGGTACGGGATTTTAAGTGCCGTGTACTAAAAGTAAAAACACTTATGTAATATCTCACGTATAAACATCGAAGATTTTCATACGTACTTCCTTCTCGAACTGTTCGACCAAACCGGCCACAGGAACCTTCGAACGATAGTTTGACCAATCTAGTTTTGGAGGATTTTCCGGGTATGCCATTGCCCTTGAAATAAATTGATGAAAATATTTTAATACTCGCACCAGGGTAAATAAATGATAGGCTTATTGCATAAACATACAAAATAATTAAAATTTGCAAGTTTTGTAGAAATACATTAAACTTACTTAGTCAAATACGTATCGGATTTTGACTTAAATAATTGGAATTGGAGTTTTTGATTTTCGGGTACTTTTTCAGCAAAAGCGATCCAGTCGATCGCAGACCTGGTAATCCTTCGGGCAGCCATTTTCGGAATTTCAATACCACGACCACGACCAGAGAATTAAAACTAGCCCGTATTTATATATTGTGATTGTAAAAGCTGTAATATTGTAATAAAAAATTAATGAAAATGGTAGTATTTTCTAATAGAAACAAATAGTAGTCTTAAATTTATAGTTATATTAAAAGGTATGAAAGAAATACGTATTTATCACCTCAAGAGCAAAATTCCGACGCCTGTTTGATCTACGGTGCCGTGATGGTTATTTTTACCTCGTGTGACCTCTAACAGATGTCGCATGAGTCGAAATCGATAAAACATGGCGACGCAAGACTGTGAAAATTCTTGCAACGATAAAAACCATGACAAAACCAGCCGAAACGAATGGGTTAGATTAAATGTCGGTGGAACACTCTTTATGACAACCAGAACGACGCTATGCCGAGACCCAAAATCATTTCTGTTTCGACTCTGCCAAGACGATCCCGATTTGAATTCAGATAGGGTATGTAGTGATTTGCAGCTGACCATTCATCGATACAAATTTAATGACTTGTTTTTGTTTTCGTTTCCAACCAAAAAACGTTAATCGTTTCCTTATTACAGGACGAAAGTGGCGCATATTTGATTGATAGAGATCCTACTTACTTCGGACCAGTATTAAACTATTTGAGACATGGGAAATTGGTGATAAACAAAGACTTAGCAGAAGAAGGTTTGTTGTTTTTTTCCACGTTTTTATCGAATTTCTATTAAAAATTTATGTTTTTCTTTAGGTGTTTTAGAAGAAGCTGAATTTTATAATATAACTGATTTGATTAAATTAGTAAAAGACAAAATCAAAGAACGAAATGTTCGAAGATCATCAGTGAGTGTTGGTTTTTTGATGGATTTTTGTGAGAAATTTATTTATTTTTGATTTTTGTATACTTTTAGGAGTCTAAAAAACATGTATATCGTGTTCTTCAATGCCACGAAGATGAACTCACACAGATGGTGTCGACGATGTCCGATGGATGGAGATTCGAACAAGTATTGATTGAAAAATTCTGTGAAAAAAATTTTTTTTAATTAATTTTTTTTTTTTGGTTTATTTAGTTGATTAACATCGGATCTTCATATAATTACGGTAATGAAGATCATGCAGAATTCTTGTGTGTCGTTTCCCGTGAATACGGAACCCTCACTAACGGCACGGAACGAGAAGCAGAGCCCACTGATAGAGCGAAAGTATATCAATTGACGTGTGTATTTTTTATGGTGCACTGCGAGCTACGTAATAGCATTCAATGATGTCAAATTGGACAGGATGTGATGCAATTGCACGGACAAAAAAAATTCAAATTTGTGCAAAAACACTGCAAGCGACAAGCTCTACTTAGATTCTGGTTTTCTTTTTGATTTTGCAGTGTTCTAATTTAATTTATGTAGACGTCACTTTTTCTGATTAAAATGAGAATTAAGTGAGAATAAGTGGCGTCTACAACTCAAAACTCAATTTTGTTTTAATATTTGAATGTAGTTACTGCAAAAATTAATTTAAATTTTAAAATAGGGAACATTCAACTGCCTAAATTCTAGGTCACTTTATGAATGGCAATTGAATCAGTGCTACCTCATTATTACACATTTTGAAATCTGGAGCAGTGGTCTCCCAACGATCAGTCTGCGAATTTTGTTTGCCAGACAGCAACAGTGCCAAAAATTACTTAAAACAGTGCTTTCTGATCCGCGAAATATTTTCCTAAAGTCCGAGGGAAATGGGTGCCAAAATTGGGCGCTAAAAGTTTAGGCACTTAGCTTTAGGCGCGCAAAAATTTGCCCGAGTAAAAAATTGGGCGTTTATGCATAGTAATGCACATGCACGTTGGACGTAGGTGTGGTTCACTTGACACTGAAACAGCTAGAAAAACCAAGCACCAAAGTTAGGCGCTTAAAATTGGCAAGAATATTCTTCCATTTCCCTCGAGCCTAGTTGTTTGCAGGTCTACGAATGTAGAAAGTTTGGCCAGAGAGAGGAATAATAGTTGTAAGATCGCCAGCACCTACTCTAGCCATATGCAACCTGTCGAAAATCTATAAATTACAAAAATAGAAAGATGTGTGCTTCAAGGTCAGTAGTCTGTGCTATTCACAGCACAAACCATTCACTGAAAAGAAATGAAACTTCATCAGTCAGTCCCAATGATTGCATTCAGTGACCTGAAATCTATGCATTGCCTTGGTTCAGAGCCTGGAAGTATTACAAGAATAATACATGGAAAACCCAGCTGCGGTTTAAATTACTATTCCTTTTTCCAAATAAATCCTGGAAGTGTTTTATTTAAATTTCCTATTTCTGGAGTGTTCATCTCCTTAAAAGGAACTCGCAATTAAATTATAAAATGTGGATGACATACTGGGCTCTTCGCTTTTCACTCGCAGTTACTGTGGGAACCCTTGTTAGTTTCTTTTCCACCGCTTAATGATTTGCTTAAATTCAGCGGGAAATCTAGAAAAAAATACAATTTTCAATTGTAATGCAGTGCACCGTAAAAATTAATACAACCTACCTTTCATCAACTTGCAGCAATTATTCTAAACCAAAAAATTTAATATTTTCAGGTTTTACAACAAAAAGGATCTCGTATGTGAAATTCTAGCTGGATAAATTAAAAAACAAAAATTGTCATTTTCTGCCGTGGAAACGTACGGATGAAAAATCCACGAACAAATCCGTCTCCTGTTCATCCTATGCACGGTGTTTCAAATTATTTGTTTTTTGTTATTTCATTTTCTTTAATAATTCTTTAACATTTTTTTTTTTATTTTGAAAAAAATCATTATTATGTAAAATTGGCATCTCATCATGATATCGTACTGACAAATTTCATCATAATTTTTTTTTTTCATCATTCAAGTTTGAGAATATTTTTTATAAGTTCCATTCCATCGAGTCGTGATATTATTTAAGAGACTTTTCTATGCAATTAACTTAAAAATAAAAAAAAGTTGTATTAAAAAAAAATTAGTAAAAAAAGAAAAAAATAAGTGGACAATTTTTGTCACAAATTATTGTATTTTGATAGAATACAGGTTAAATTCTGTTTGTAAAACAACGATAAAAACGAATTTGTGACATAACAGAATTATACCTGCATCAGTTAGTTTGCACTTGACCGTGCTGTGTTTTTTTGTAAAATTTTAATACTAAATTAAATGTATCGTCATTTTAAGCGCTTGTGCCACTGTTTTATATGTTTGAATTAATATTAAAAAGAAAAATTCGAGAAAAAAAAATTCCTTTTAATCTTTATAATAATAATAATAATAATTAAATAAATTTTTTTTAAAAGTAAACATAATTCAAGGCACAATTAAACTAGTATAAAATTATTTTTTGTGCACAACTGAATTTGTTGCTAGTATACTCAGCTATTACTTTTGTTTTTCAATGCAATAACAGTTTTACATTTTTCTACAACAGCATTGCTTTTTTTTCATTTTAAACATGTAAAGTAAAAAATAAACTGAAAATAAAATTTAAAAAAGTATGAGATTAACTGTATACTGTATCTAAATTTGGCTAAAATTCAATTCATACAGTAATAATAAACACAAGGAATTAAATTATTATTTTTAACCTAAAATTTTTTATTCGAATCCCAATTTTATTTTTTCTCCCAGACACTACCGTTTACTACTTTAGAAAAAAAAATTAATAATTTAATTCATACAATTTTTTTTTTGTTAAACGTAAATTATCAATTGATGCATGTCGATTCAAGCTGCACTTATCAGGTAGATGATTGATAGATTTTATGTAGATTGTTTATCCAGTCACACCATACTTGAGATTGATGATTATGGTCTTCAAAATAATAGGATTTAGAAGGCTGAAACAAGTTTTTAATAGTTAATTGAGTAAATGGTAAGAGTAAATGTTATGAGTCAGATTGGATCTGATTTCAACCCATAGAATGAGTTTTTGTAATTAAATCAAACAAATGTAAAGTTTCAGATTGGATTGGATAATTCAAAGATCGGATTACGGATTTATTAAATTTCAAATTGGAAAAAGAAAAATAATTATTTTAAGAATAATATTTTAATCTAAATTTATCTCATTTATTTTTTTCAAGGTTTTATTTGTTTTTTTTTCTCTTTTTATATATACTTTATCAATTTTGTCACATGGGAAGTTCCCTGTCAACAAATTCAATTTTTTGCCAAGTCAATTTTTTTTTGATAGTTTCATGTGATTGGTTTTTAACTTGGTCCTACAGCTTTCTACTATGACAAGTGCATCATATTGATACTGGGGCCTTATTTTCGAAAGTGTCCTAAATTAAGGATGTCGTTGAGATAAGGACATCTATTTTACGATGTGGTAACGATTTGTTAGTAAAAGATATTCTCAACAGTTGTCCTTAACAAATCATAAAAATTGTCGTTAAGTGTCACTACCGACAACAATTACGACAAAAAAAGTTGTTACTCACAGATCAATGCCTTAAATTTTTTGTTTTGTCTGCTTTGTTTGGGTAGGAATGAATTAAAAATAGGGAAAACCATAGTGGGGAAAACTACCGTGGTGAAATTACTATTAAATTTAATCAGTTGAGGGCTTTTTTAATGAAAAAAATTAGGTTTTTGATCATTTTTGCCATTAATATTGGCGAAAATATGTTTTGGGGGTGTCAAAGTGAGTCGACGGTGATTGGAAAAAATCATGCTGCATTCGGCTCACTTGACGCGGCATGATTATTGGAAATTCCCCGTCGATTTTTTTTATTTTAAGTTTTTGCTTTCTACTTTTGTTTCTGATTAAAAAACATGTTCATGTGAGAACATTACTTTTATTCAAGTGTTAAGTGATATTTAATTTGAAATGGTAGGTTTAAATGGTTTATCACCATGATGTGACTGGTAGTTGACTGGTTGGCTCACACGATAGTGGGCTGTTTCATTTTCAACTTGTTGACGGTTGCATCACGTTTTTGGTGGGTCAAAACGATGGCAATCACCTGTGCACATCTCATTTGATGTTTGGCAGCCAAATCCCTCAAATTGAGCTGATAATCACAGTCATTTTTGTTGTTTACAATCACCCTGTCGTTAAGTTTACGACAGCCTCTGAGCTGTCGAGATTTAAAGACAGGATTTTACGATTTTGACTGTCCTAATTTTTTTGAAAATACAGTTTTTATTTTGTCATGTCTTAAAATAATTTAACGACGTCCTTACACGTAAGGACACTTTTGAAAATAAGGCCCCTTATGTATAAATAATGCACCTGTTAATGAATAGCAAATACTTTTTCTAAAAAATAAAATAAAAACATATATTTCTTTCAAGGAAAGCTGATTCATGGCACTATTCAAATATCACATTAATTTACAAACCATTCATCACCTTTATAAAAATAAACAACATATTTTCATACAAAAAATCATCCTACAATGACATCATTGATAACACACATGCACAAACAGATGATCATCTGCCACAACACACATCCCAAGGAGCCAGACAGCCTCTAACCAACAACCAAAACAACTAAACCCTGACCAAAAAACCCATAAATTAATAAACCTCGTGAGAAAATTTCTCAGAAAGTGACGTCACTAAATTCGATGGAAAAAACATTTTCTACAACACGTTATCCTCAACATTATCAGCCAGACAGGAAATAAATTTTTCCACTTCCTAATCCCTACATAGCCTTGAATTGAGCACAACGAAAGCTGATAATAAAATCGTAAAACATCCGCTGCACAGACAAACAAGTTATTTTTATTACAATACATATTCATATTCATATTCATCGACAACAAAACCGCTAAATCCGCCCACAACTCGACGTAACCGGCGATTTCATTCATCCGCACTGCATAAAGCGCCAACTGGTGAGTAAATTGATTACCATTCGATTGGGGTTGTGTGTGTTTTATCACGCTTTTGCGGGTGTGGTTTGACATGGGGCTCACATTGAGCGAAGTCTTGCATTTATTTTTAGGTCCCAGGCACTTCTATGAGAAAATAAATGATGAGTAGGACATATTGCCATTAGGATACGAAATTAATAAGAAAAATCACGTGAAAAATGGACTCAATTACCATCATCCAGTGGCTACTTTGAGAGTAAATATAGGTAACTATTGTTTACACGAGATAAAAGTGTTTGAAAATTTATCTAATCCTTGTTATTGGTTCTAGATGGTGAGATAAGGATTTTTAGATACCAATTTTTATCCAGATATCTGTTTGTTATCATTGTTGGATACCCATTGTTGTTTTTTTATTCTTACAATGATTGTTTAAGGTGGTGTGATTGTTGAATGTAATTTTTTTTGGTGGTGTGAGATATCTGGATGGTTATTGTTGTGATAGTGATGTTTATTTTAAATTTTATGGGTTTTTTATTTGATTGTTGAATTTTTTTTTGGTTAGGTATTGATTGTTAGATATCAAGATAACCTGTTATTAATTTTTCATATTTTTAATTTCAGATAAGTAGAAAATGTGATGAGTCACTTGGAAAAATTGCCAGAGGATTAATAAGGATTATTGGATTATTAAATAACTAAATAGCAATTTTTTATTTGGGTAATGATATCAAAAATATCAAATCTGTTTTTTTTTAGATAGGTAATGTATCTAAAAATATTTCTTTTATCTGATAGATACCTAAAATTCACTGATACCAACATCTGATTACAATTTTTCTATTTCAGATGCAAAAAAAATTCAAAAAATTCAATTTTTTTTATTTTTAGATCTGTAAAACTCACAAAAACCAGTTTTTTCCAAACTTTAATAAGATATCTCATTAATTTTTCAGATATTACACAGTTATTTATTCGATTATGAGATGCAATGAGATTCCAGGGTCATTAAAAATTGAAAAGTCTGAAAAATCAATCATAAAACATGTAATGAAAATTTAACATAATATTCAAAAGCCATGAAATCCAGACATGACTAATTGGAACAACTTAGGAAACCTGAGCCAAGTTTTAAAAACAATGTATAAAAACTGAAAGGGTTTTTGTTGACTCAACTGTGACCATTTGGAATATAT
>JAQFZO010000878.1:0-19763 GCA_034695885.1 Geophilus flavus | reverse complement strand
CTCCCCCCGCCCCCCACCACCCCGCAGCACTCTGATAATGGATGGTCCCCGACTTAAAGGGGGTGAATGGCCTTAGAGAGATGGTCCCCTATCGTCTAGAGCAACTCAGACAAGCAACTTGAAGAGGGGTATTATTGAGCTAAGGTGCCTTTTGGTTGGGGTAAGAAGTGGTGGTAAAGGAGTCACATTGTTAAAAAGGGGTCAGCAGTCACTGTAGCGGGGGAGGGATAAGAAATGCGGATGGGGAAGGCTAAAGGGAAGGAAGGGAAGTGGAAGTGGAAGAAAAGAGAAAAAAAATTGCTGTCATGAAAAATATAGACGGTCTAATTGTTCATTAAGCATGGCTCGCCCTTTTGCTGTGTACTCTGTGCCAACTTCTTTCTAGATAGTTGAGGCAAAACTAGGCCAAATGAACAATTTTACTCCCTCCCTCTTCCTTCAGGTTGGGGGTCTTTGGCCGAGAGTCTTTTGGCGCCCTAAGTTAACAGGTAATGCATAAACTTTGCTATAAAAAAGGACCTACTATGGAGTTTGGAGATGATGATGATGATAAAAAAAAAAGGTTTTGACTTATTTTTAAAATTTAAAGAAAAAAATTAATTAATTTATGTCTCGGTTTGTGCTTTTTGAATTTTTTCTATTGGAGAATTCGTTATATCGATTGAATTTTTCATGTGTTTATGTCTTATTGCAGTGCAGTTTGAAATGTAAATATAATTTCCCAGCTTTTCAATAAGCTTGCCTTTGATATAACCGTCTGGTTTCAACCCATTCATTTTTTTTTAAACTTTAATTGATGGTTTCCTAATGCTAATGAAAGGTCATTGTGTGAAGAAGGCTTTTCTCCCTTTATTTCTATTTCTGTGTTATTAGAACATGTTTTTTTTGTTTTATTTATTTTTAATTTATTTTTAATTTATATAATTTGACACGTGGATATCTTTATGGTGTTTCAGCAAGCCAGAGGAGTAAAAAAAAAATCTGATTCCATTAAAGTCTTTAGTGGAAAAGCAACCAATCCCATGTCAAAATCAACGGTCCAATGCAACCGCCAACTCTTTTTTTGTGGTTTTAATTACATAATTAAAAAAAAAACTTCTATAAAAAAAACTTGTTTTCTAAACCCTTAATGATCGATTTTTTTTTCTTATTTACGTTCTACTCTTCGGGAACTTTCAAACGGTTTTCCCTACCCACAACAACCCCACCTTTTTCCCGAAAAAAAAATACACAACACAACCCTTTGCTCTCTCTCTCTCTTTCGTTCTCTCGTCTGTCCGGTCTTCATCTTCCCCTTTCTCGTCAGGTACCCGCGGGGGATACAAAACGTCGCTCGTCCTCAACCCTTCCAGCCCAGGCGTGGGGTTTACTGGGTGGGGTAGAAGACTTCGCAGATGGGCCCAAGAGCTCTTTGTTTGTCGTGCTGGAAGGGTTGAAACCGAGAGAAAGGGTTACGCTGCCACCGCCTGGATGCTTTTGTTGAGCAACAGCAGAGGGGTTCCGATCTCGAACCGGATCCCGAGATGCTGTGGGGGCACCCACAGAAAGTACATCCCCTCCATCTTGCAGTCTGTCAGTGGGCACAACAACTGGTGCCGAGAAAGGAAAGGGTTAAGGGAAAAGGTTGAAGCATAGTCATGTGAAAGAAGGGTGTGGTAGGGTGGTGGATGGAAAAAAAATCGAGAAAAACAAAAGGTGTTCAGTATGCGCTGTTTTTTTTTCTCTCTCTCTCGATTCTCTCCTCCTCCTCCTCTTTTCTCTGTTTTGCTCGTGAATAGGAGGATGTAGAACGGTTTGGAGAGAAAGGGTTGAGGATCGGGTTGTGTAGGTTCTTACTAATTAATGACTTCGAACAAACAGTGAGCAAAGAAGGAAGTTGAATGATCAAAGCTACGAAATAGAGTGCACAATGTTAGGAGATAAAATATTAACTCGGCTTTACTTTTCATTTGGTATGTATAAGAAAAAAAATGGAAAAAATTAGGCTTATAATTTAAGCTGCATATTTTTTTTCCTCTTTCAGTCTTTCTTAAACATTTTCTTTGTTATTTCTCCCGCGAATTTATCGTGTCTCTCTGACTCTCTAGAAAAAAAAATGTGCATGATGATGAGTAGAGTTTAAATTCAGAATTTATATGCCCTCTAAGTTATATTACTCATATTTTTTTTATTAGATGGCTTTTGCGTCTCTGTGAATGGAGATGGACTAATTATAAAAACATATGCACCTAATCAGTTAATTAATTTTGCTATTTATGTAGAAAATGTACTTACATTCCACCCCACACCCCCTCTCTCCTTCCTCGCCCCCACTTTGCCGCTTCCCCAATCTCTTATGCTCCTTTTAAAAGATGCTTCCTCTCCCAGGGCCTTGGGCTCACTTTGAAGTTGGACACCCTCCCTTCTTTTTCTAATTTCTTTTTCTTATACTTTTTTTTTTTTTTAATTCAACCCCTCTTGCTCCATTCACACTCATTGCACCGCGGAGAGCACTCTACATTTTTTTTGGATGAGTCGGTTGGGAAAGGCTTAATAAGTTTACAGATACTTGCCCACACACGATTCGCAATTTCTGACCTTAATTGGTTGGTGAGAAGAATGCTTTAATTGTTCCTTAATTTAGTCATGCTTGCGCAAGCCCAATTTTTAAATGTAACCACGAAAAAGAAGAAAGAATAAAAAATGAAGAAGAAATTACCGGTTTCTATCATTTCCAGGAAATGAATGTTACATAGGTTAATTTTATTTTATGCATTTATAAGTACATGTTTGGCGTGGCAGCTTATATTAATGTTTCGTCATTAAATTCTTAACTACGGTTTTAATGGATTGATTAATGAGCGTGTCGTGCATTTGTTCATGTGAATAATTACTTTTTTTTTTTTAATCGTCACCGAATTTGTTGATTTTTTTTTTTTTTTGAAACATTGCGACGTGATGTGAGAGTGAGTTGCTGGAATTGGTCGAATCGAATTGGATGTTTTTGAAAGTTTGAATGAGTAATAACGAGGTTATCAAATAGTGTGGAAGTTAGAGTACAGTGATGTGATAAACAAAAGGGGGATCGGTAGAATTTGAGTGAAATCGAATCAGAAATTTCAATATATACGAACATCTGACTATACAAAGTTGGATTTGCGCTGCTGGAGTTGTATAAGTGGAAGAATTTATGAAAAATAGATATGCTGTCAAAACTATTCTGGAAATTTATATTTATTGCACTGCGTGCTTGCGATGAATAAAATAAAAAAATTGAAAAGAGAGGGGTAGGGATGACAATGATTGTTAGAATGGTTTGCGATAATTCAGATATGAGTTGTAAATAAATAAAAACCCCTTTCAAGAGAGAGGATTTTTGAGAAAAGTACAATAAAAAGTGATGAGTTGGTTGGTAATTGAGGGAATATAAATAGAAAGTGATGTAAAAGTGTGTGTGCGTGACTCGAGCAAAGCAATTGGTTTACAATCCAATATCATAGAGTGAAATCTTCAAATGGCGCTCTGTGTTTGTTAGATTTGCAGTTGCCAAAGGCATGCATTGTAAACGGAGCCAAGTGCTTCGAGAGGTATATGGGCAATAACACGTGATAAATGTCCAACAACATGAGATGTTTATAGGATTTGCCTTGACAGGAATGTGTATGGATCGATAAACATTATTAGCACTGTTGCACGACATTTTCCTTTAATATCAAACCAACGAATTAAGTGATAAGAACAAATTTTTATTATCATTATTATTTTTTTGAACCTTTTTTATACACTATTTGTTTTCTTCGCTTACTTAACCGATGCAGGTGGGAATTTTACACCATTCCACCTTTTCACCTGTTTTATATCACTTTCCCCTCCCCCTTAGCTAATCATCGAGTGAGATGATTTGCGATAAACCCCAATGAAATCGTGGATATTAATTTTTCATCATGGTTTTGGTGGAGCAAAAAGAAGAAAAAAATTATTTTCGCTCTGCATTTGGTGCCAGGGAACTATCTAAAATAAAAAGAAGTGCAAAGGGGAGAAAGTAAAAGGGCCTTACACCCTCACACACACACACACACACTCCAAGTCGAAGGCACTGAAAGAGTTAAAATGGCTCTCATGAATTGCACACTTGGTTTAGGCTTAACTGCAGTGCAGGTATACGCTGCAATGTACTATAGCGAGCAGTTGTTCACCGTGAAATCTTTATTTCTCCTTTCTTTTTTTTTTATTTCATTTTTGGACAATGGATATTTTAATTTCTTAGAAGCGGAAACTCGAGAGAAATTTATGGCAAATATAACTTACCATATGGAAATTTTTTTTTTTTTTTACAGCGCATAAACTTTTTTTTTCTTCATCCTTTTCCTTCCAGTCTACTTGTTCATTCTCTATAGAAAATTATTCTATAAGTTTCTTCTTTCTTTCCCTTCTCACTCAGACAATGTGAAAAATTGTATTGAGAAACTATTAAAATTAAAACTTAAAGGTGGGATATTTAATTAGAAGGAGTGTGCGAAAAGAGAAAATTGGAAAAATAATTTAAATAGACCAATAAAATGCAAAAGATTTCTCATCTGTCAGAGAGACTCGGGTATTTATTAGATGGGCGCCAGACAATTTTTCCCTATATTAACTGGTTATTAAACAATTTGCTTGCCGACTTAATTCAATTGCTCGGTTAATGGTCCATATTCTGCTGGCGAGACTGCTGCAAAGGGTTTCCCGTTCCTATATGTGAAGAAAGACAGCAAAGAGAAAGTGCATCTTACTATTTAACAGGTAAGAGTTGGAATTTTTTTTCCTTTCTTCGTTTTTTAAAAGGTAGAAGAAGAGGAGAAAAAAAATCTTTTGTGGAAAGAGCATCCCGAGCTTTCCAGATTAGGTCTGTTCAGTATGTAGTGCGGGGTGGTTTTGAAAGTTTTTTTCCTTTCTTCTTTTGTTTTCGATTTTGACTCTTAATGAAACAAATTAGGCCTTGGTGTATGGAGGCCTTTTGAGAGAGAGAGTGAGTGAGAGAGAGAGGGAGGGAAGGGAGAGAGAAAAAACCCTCAGTGTACCAAACAAGATTTAGGCAGAAGGTCTTAAGCTACATGATGGTATTCTAAAGTAATACCTCTGAGGAATTGAAAGACGGAAATGTGGTTTTGTTGTAGAAAAATAATTATTTTTTTCTTTTAGCTTTGCTCAGCCTCTATCCAATTGGCGCCATTCTTCTTTTGTATAATTCCCTTCTGTTCTTGATTGCCTTTCGCGTTTTTATTTCCTTTTTCTTCGTTTGCATAAGGGGGTAGGCGTATTGGAAGTTGAAATGTAGGAAATTGAAGTAAATATAGGCAGCGAGCGGGGGATAATAATTGGAATGTCATTTGCAATTGGAACATAGGCAAGCAGATATGAAAAAAAAATTAAAATTAAAATAAAAAAAGAAAATAATCGGAAGGTCTTATAACAGGGATCTCTGCATTGCAGAGGTTAAAATTTATTAAGTAAAAGTTTTATTTTTAAGTTTATATATGACGTGGAATTATTAATGGAGAAATGTATTGTGAATAATTATTTCATTTCGTTGAATTTTGTATAAAACGAGTTTCTAGTGACAAGCTCGAAATGGAGTCCTGAATTGCAATTTGGGGGAATTGATCAATTTTATTGAAGAAATGGAAATGCAGTCAGTTGATGAAAACAATTTTTTTAAATTATTTTTCTTCTTCTTCTTTGAAATTTTAGAATTTCAATTTCGAAATTACGGTATACGGCTGGAAATTCTGATATCGAAATCAGATGAGTAAATGAGAGGAGAAATTTATAAATTCAGTCATTTGGCTGCTGTGATTGAAAGATTTTTTTCATTAGGCGAATGTTTCTTTCTGCAATTAGTGATAATGGGCTGAAAGAAGGCGAAAGTGCAATACTACACTTGAGAATTAATTGAAGACTCTACTCCCTTTCCATTCCTACCTCCTTAATATCGCTGTCTTATTCTCCCTCATTTTTTTTTATTCTTTTCTTTTCTTTCCCGTGTTCTTTATGGACTTACAAGAAAAAAATATTTTACTTGTCTTTGCTCTTCATAAATCAGCTTCATACAATTTTTTTTTTCTCTTTTTAAATTCCCTCACCGCTTTTTCTTTCTCTCATAGAAAATTCTGACGTTGCACATGCGCAAATGATTTTTTTGTTCCACCAATAGCAACTCCAATTTTGCCTAAGCTGGGGCAAGTGTAAACATGAGCCCATTCTAATCATATAGAGAATACGGGTAATTTTAAATTAAAAATAAATAAATAAATAAAAAAACGAGTGCACACCAACGAACTCATCTTTCAATTTACTTTTTAGATGATATTTACTTTATATATATAAAAAAAGAAAAAAAATTAATTGTCGAGACCAAAAAAAAGACTGAAAGATGTTCCCCAATCTAAACTAGGTTACTATCTAAAAAAGAGATGGAGTGAGACGGAGAAGTAAAAAAACAGAAATTATTTTTTCTATTATTTTTTTTCTGGTCATGCATGCACAGCTGCAGGGCCGATTGCTGTATTTCTCAGTCAAGTAACAACTCATTAATCATTTGCTCTCGCCTCAGCTGCTTATTTTCTAACTCTTTGAAGCCCGTAGAGAGAGAGAGAGAAGAGAGAGAGAGAGAGAGCGCGGAGAGTAGAACAACAACAACCTGAAGACTTGTTTGAATAGAAGAGCACAGTAACTTTGTGCGGGGAGTCCCATGCTCTAGTTCCTCCAATTTACAGAGGAGAGAGACACAGGGATGTGTGTATGTAGTAGTATGTGGGGGGTGATGAGGGAGGGAAAAGACGAAGGAGGAGGAGCCAGCCTCACGATGCTGCTTGCGGCTCGGGCGGTGGATGGATGAGAGAAGTTAAAGGAGTTTGCACCATAACTCGAAACCGTGCACTTAAAACTCACTTGGATTTGTTGCTTGCCTTCTGGAAGCCATAACTCGATTCTACAAAGTGTTGGAATGCAGCTAACAGGTGAGTGCAGGTGCAAAGCGCCTTGATATCACGGTGTGTGATCCACTCACTGCCCGACTTGATAATCCAATACAGCGCCCGTTTCGACCGCGGCGTTTTTAATTAATTGCGAAATAAGTTTTTATCAAATGAAATCTCGTCCGAGTTTACACTCCTGGGAATGGAGGTTGTGTGTGTATGCGCCGCTTTTGTTTTGCAACACAACATGGCCTCTCCCTCTTTACCCCTACCTATCCCTCTTGTGTTCAACCCTTTTCCTACGCTGCAAAAAAAAAAAAAGGAATATTAATGGCTCGAACTAATCTCATCTACATACAGGTAGCCGCTTCGCTCTTTCCTCATCTCGGCATAGACGCAAATGAAGAAAATCTTTTGCTGACTGAGCATCCAAATGGCATTCCTGTACCAGAAGGGAAGAGGAGAAGGACTTTCTTTCGATCTTGGATATGAGGTATGCAAAATGAGTACTCTTCACCTTTCTCCCCCTTTCCTTTTGCACCAATTGCTGTCAACCCCCTAAACTCATAAATTATCTTCTTAACCTAAATATGCGTTGTAGAATATTTTTGGCGTTGCAATAATATAATTTTTTTTAACGAGTATGTAATATATAAAAAAATTAAAAATGCATAAGATAACGTCACGTGTAATTATTGCAATTAGTCTTGGTAATAAGTGGGAGTTCTGAAGAAGCTGTTTTTGAAAATGGACTAATTAAAAAATAATAATTACTCGTGAAATGCATGTCTGCAACGCTTAGTTTGTTATATAATTTGTAGTTATGGATATAGTGTAAAGTGTTTTTAGAAAGGCAGATTTTTTTTTGAAGTAAAAGAAAAAAATTATAATTGGGAAAAGTGTTTAAAAAAATTGAGGAAAGATTTTTCGAGAGTGGTTGCTGGGTGTGTTTTAGAGGAAATGGAAAATGGTGGAGGAAAAAAAAAGTAAAAAAAGAAGTTTTCAGTACGATAGGTTGGTTGGAGCTTCGGATGGCTAATGAAGCCTGCGCAGTAGGATGCCATCCATCAAAATGCCCAATTTCACTCAGCTAACGACAGATTGCAATCAGCAGTCGAATTTTTATTTCGACTTTGAATTGCTTAGGTGAGTGTGCCCGAGACAATATGAAGCACGAGCGAGACAGACGCTCGTACGAACGATGCTGCAAAGCAAAACGAAAACCCCCGCCCCGTTCTTTATTTCTCCATTCAAAATGGACATGAGACAAAAACATAAAAAGCTGAGAAAATGGCTTTGTGAAAAGAGAAAAGGAAGCAAGCCAAGACGAAAGCTATTAAACTGACGATGCATAAACAACTGGATAATGAGACAAGCTAATGAATAGTGAAGATACTTTTCCTTTCTCTGCACTTTTCTCTTCTTGACTTAAAATCCTAAAGATGATGAGTACACAACACATGCCACGAATAATGAGGACGAGTGGGAAACTTGAAGTGTGATTCAATTTAAAACGTTTCCGTCTATGAAATTCTCGTTGGCAGCCATCATTTGCTGTGTTTACAATTTAATTGTCATATAAAATAAGCATTCGCATTTCGTTGCTCAGCAATGGGGTTATCGGTTCAATTTTACATTACGATCGCCGTGATATCGAGACACTAAAACCTTTAAGGTATATATATGGAGAGAAGAGTGAGAAAATCGCATTGATAGTGCATAAAGATGAAATTGAATTTTAGATAAATGTAGAAATATCGCCATTAAGTGAAGCAGATTGGAAAACCCAATGCAAAAAAATATGGAATAAAAAAACATTTATGGCAGAGGCAGTTCTTATGCCTAACGGCTTAAAGCTAAAGGCAAAATGTAAGCATTAATTTATTTGCTGAAACTTGCAATTTAAGGTTCGAATTGATACACCCGTCTGTTAATATCTTGACACGTTTTTTTTTTTTTTATTTTTAAAGAAAAAAAACACGAAAAAACAGGTAAAAACGCCTGAAAGATTGTCTTTAATCACTAATTCATTCTCGAGGGAACCCTTTAGTCATTAAAAATGTAATTTTTTATCTTTAATTCGACAAACAGACGAATAATTAAGCTCTAATTGAAATTCAGCAATGATGAAACGAGTCGTAATAAATATTGACTTTGACCGTTTACAAATTGAGATTTGTCTCATATTAATTTACTCGATGCTCAAATTTTATTATCGGCAGTTTGTTTTCCACGCTAGGTGGTGATTTTTATAATTTTTATATATTTTTTTCCCTTTCTAATAATAATTCGGTCGGTGAGTGATTAATGCGAGCAGTTCATTTCAAACATGCGCGAATCAATCTTCATTCGAATTCGCTCTAATATTCCAACCTACATTCCCCTTTCTCTTTGAATTGGAAAAAAAGATATTAAAACTAAACTTACTCCGAACCTAAGGCTCGACTCGAGATGGGAAATATTTCTGAGAAAGGAAGAAAGTGATCGGCGGCGAAAGTGTGGTGATAAAAACCAAGGGTTTTATGAAAATCATTGGGAATTGAGTGTGTTAAAGAAAAAGGTTTGGCATTTGATAAGTCACCGTGAAATGCTTTCTCAAATAGATAGCGTCTTGAATTGCTTATACGCATCACCCTTCAGACACCCGAGTCCAAAGTGATCACGTTATCTTGGTCGTTGGCTGGCAGAATGAGTTCCCGTCTCCTCGTTCTGATAGGTTTGCGAGAGACGGAATAGAGAATGGAAGGAGAGAGATGGAGAGAGAAAGTGGAAAGCGGTTTGCGCGTGCGTACGCACAGGGTTAAGCTCAAACAGACAAATCAATTGGAGTGGTGCATCAAGAGAGAAAACACCATCAACCTTTGCTGGAATTGGTAGACGTGACAGAAAGGAAAAAACATGGAGAATTGATGGAAATGTGCAGACTGCGTTTAGAATTTTAAGTTTAAATTAGTTTCATCTAGAAAGTACAGTACTCTCTCCCACAACCTAATTTAGAATGATTTTTTTTTTATTCTGAAAACGTTTCTATTTTTTTTTTTTTTTTTTTTTAAGGGGGATTAAGTTAGAAAAATTGCTTTTGCACGTTAGAAAATGTGTTTTTAAGGTTGAAATAAATGTTTAAATGGATTTTGAGTCGTGAATTTTAAAAATACTCTAATGACAAAATGTTTTTGTTTTTCGTGTAAATTGAAATGCAAATTGTTGAAATACTCGTTGTGTTTTGGGTATTCGGATTTTATAAATAATTGCCGGTAGAAGAGACTCGTATTAACCCAAAAGGGTTAAGATTAACTGTGAATCTGTTATTTAATTTACAACGATGGAAAGTGACACATGTTTTCGTAATTTATTAAACCCATATATCTAGAGTGTGTAGCTTGGCTTTGCTGTCAATCTAATAACGAAAAATTATGCTACTAAATTGTATTTTGGAATATTTAGAATCTCTAAAACGGGAGAAAACAGCGAAAGGGAATTTTATAATAACGCAAGGAATTTTCTAAAATGCAAATTTTTGCAGAGGAGAAATCCACAAAACAAAATTTGCCAAATGTTTCTTTCTTACATTGCCAACTGAATTAATTTTAAGTCTAAGCCAATGGCACTGTGGCATTTAGTTAGACTAGACTCGTTTTTTTATTTCTTCTTTTTTTTGGATATGGATTTTTTGGAAAGCTGTTATTTGGGAAAAAAAAGGGTCACTGAAATTTGAATAATTCGATGATTTTCGCCCGTGTGCACACGGCACCCTTTTTCTTGCCCTATAATTTATGTAAAAAGAAGGCAAAAGCGAACACAGACAGAGAGAAAGTTAAAATGTTTGTTCACCTCAGCATGGAAACGACTCCCATTTCCCCTCAGTTCACAAATACTTTACTTCACTTACCTACCAAAGTGTAAGCAAAAGAGAAAAAAAAAACTAAAAAAAAACAAAAGAAAGCGAAGGAAAGGAAAGTTCTCTCATTCCCTCTTCTCTTATTGAATGATTTTAGCATTTCAAACAGCTCTATCTCTCTCACACACAGTAACTAAGACGAAAGTCAATTCTTGAGCTTGGAGGTTAGCAACCCTTAGGCCTTATGCAGATGGCAACACACGTGCGAGGAATTTGATTGCAGTTGAGGACACAACAAGGGAGTGGCGTGGGATTAGTGACCTTTTGCATGTTGATCTAACCATCGGGACAAATAGCAATAACCGAGTACCCAACGAGGGCAAACATAGGTTCAGCTTTTTTTTCTCTCTATATAAGACACCAATAGACTCGATGAGTGTTAGAAAGTAAACATCGTTCGTGTGTGTGATGTGTGGGTGGAAGGAATGAAGAAAGAAACTGAATCTTTCTTTCTCTCAGCTGCTCGGTCTCGTTATCTGATACAAACTCGATGATTTTTACGGGCAAAGGCAAAACGACAGGTGAGAGGATTATCTAATGAATATGGTGATGGGCAAAAAAAAAACAACGAGTCAAACTTCATACCTTGCAAAACCAAGGAGGAAGTCTGTTCGGATAGAAACGGGAGAGACTGATTTACGTTTTCCAACGAGACGAACGAAGGAGACCTAATTAATAAACGAACTGTTCCCGGGGCAAAACGGTTTTGCTGCCATCGCCATTTACCTCGTGGCCAAATTGGGTGGAGAGAGAGGAAAGAATGCATTTGCACATGCCCGAGTTGATGTTGAAGCAGAAGCAAGAGACTGGGCCTTGCTTATATTGTCGATATTATTAATTTTTTTGTCGTCCTTGTTTCCGGAGTGTTGGAAAAGTGATACGGCGCTAACCCTTCGGTTACCAGGTAACGTAGGATGTGGGGAAATGATGGGGATGTAGGTGTTAAAAGCTGGCGTTGATGGGTCCGTAAAAAGGGGGGGTTTGTTGAAAGAGGACAGGTGGCAATACAGAGGTGTTACTCGTTTTTTGGTTGTGTTGTTTGCTGCTGTGTAGACAGAAGGGTGAGGTGAGGTGGGGAGTGAAAGTCTTAAAATAATAATAAACCAGGTTACCTATATACATACATACATACATATACATGCGTGCATGTTCTCCAGGATGCGATCGGGCCTCAACACAACAAACATACGATCTGGGAGAAAGGGGCCCAAAGGGGGGAGAGAGGAGAGAAGAGACGCGCCCTGTGCGACAAGGGGTTGATGCGATTCCCCGCCCGTCGCCTGGAGGATGGATGCTAACGGGATCTTAGAAGCTCCGAACCCTTTAGAGACGAGAAAAGAAAAGCGAAGAAGAAGAAAAAAAGGGTTGTTGACAAGTGGCCCTGACTTCAATGAGAGAAAGGGACGGAGGAGAGGGAGAACAATTTTCATTTCATTAGCATAGGGAGGAGGCATTTTCTCCCACAAATTACCACAAGGAGCATGGGAGGGGTGAAGGAAAAGGTGGAGTAAGAGAAAGATTATAATTTTATTGAGGTATATTTTAGAAAAATTATCCTTCCAAGCTTAGGTGGTTGTCTCCTTTTTCAATTGAGTCTGGCTTTAATTGAATAAGTAAATGAGAGGTGAGGTATTGAAAGTGGGTTTTTTTCTCCACCCTTTTCTCTCTCACTCTCGTCTTCTCGCCTTTTAAAATGTGTTATATTGGATTGTAGTTTTAGTTTTTTTTAAAGGTGGCAAGAATTATTAGGAATCCTCTTATATAAATAACGCCGTGCAAAGCCATTAGAACTTAATGGAGTTTGGTATTAAATACTGTATGTACTGTATGATACGAATGTCGTATTAATGTTTATGGGCACATGGTTTTATAATTGTGGCCGTATTAGTCTTGAGCCATACGTACATATAGGAAAGAATTTGCGAGCATTTCTATGCCTAATTACACTTTAAGCCTAACCGACAGGAACAGATAAGTGCAGCTCATTCATTTTGCAATGCAAATTCCAGTCTATATTTCACCAGTCTGATGTAGGTACAACTTTCCTAAGTTGGAAACGACTTAAATTAACTGAAAACATCCTTCGGGTTTAAAATTTAACATTTTTCTTCCCCTCGCTCTCTCTCTCTTGCAAAATAAAAAAATAAAATAAAAAATTAAGAATTTTTTTTCTTTCTTCTTCTCATTCTCGGTAGTTTATAACAGGACTAGGAGATGAAAGTGGGTAATTTCTATCGGTATAATTTCCAGAGAAAAACGTTGGATTAAAAAGTTAAAACAAATAAATTAAAGAATTAAATTTTTGAAAAAAAAAAAAACATCAACATCGCGCTTTGCACTGAAGCCATTTTGAAACAAAAATGGCGGCTAGACACGATTAACGCGCGCTGACTATTGACGTGACCTCGTTATAGACACAACAACGAATTGTAATGAAAGAATAAAAGAATTTGAATAGTTTTTTTTTTAAATCTGGGTAATTATTCAAACTACAAAGTAAAACAAAGGGAGGAAATTTAGGTCTTCATTGAATTGCCTGTGAGAGAGAGAGAGAAACGCAGATGATCAATGAAAAAGGGGAGGCGACATTATGCAGATGCATGCCTGAGTATTTGAGCTGCAGATTGGCTTGTTTTTAAATATATATAGAAATCTAGACTACACGAATTGGTGGACAGTATAAACAGTTTTGTCAATATTTACCTGTAAATCAGTCGGTTTTAAGAACGGGGTCATTCTCTTAGGGCCTCCTTTTTAGTTTATGTCAAAAGGTGCTATGGCTGCTCCGTACCGCATTATGGCAAATTCATCATAATGAGGGACACATGTATTAAGCAACAATTTTCATAATGAGATTGAGAAATTTTTGTTTTCTTCCTGTTTTTCCATATTTTTTTTTACGCTTAAACCAGGGGAAAAAATGGGAATTGGATGAGGAAATGTGTTGTCTGTAAATAAATAAACCTATTTATAGTCATTTAATTTTTTTTGAAATATCGTGTTGTTTTGTAATGCAATAATAACAAAACCGAACACGAAAATTTATTAAATTATTTTAAAATTAATTTTTCTACTTCTACCAGAGTAGAAAGGAAATAATCAATATAAAAAACATTAAAAATTAAATTTTCAAGATTTTATACGAGATATAAACTGCAAAAACAATTTTTTTAATCAATAATAGCTACCCATTATATGGATCAACCTACACAACACAGGCAAAACCCAACATTTCACGAGCTTAGACTCGTTTTAAACAGTTAAACTTTTTGATTGAACCAATGTTTTGTACATCCTGGTAATGCCATTCTTCACACATTTCTTTTTTTTTTTTTTAACTTTTAAATTTTGACACCTGAATCATGACATTGTGTAAACCCGCTTTTTTTCATCCGTAGTACTGCTGCAAAGCCAGATAATCCTTTACATCAAAGTCAGGTGTCATCCAAAGGTAAGAGCATCGAGTTGGGGCCATTGTATGAGTGATTGGGGGAAGAGCGACCTTTTTTTTTCTCCCCCCTCCCTCCGTCTTTACGCCGCCCCCGAAAAGCCAGAGGGGTCATGAGGAGGAGGAGGGACCGGGTACGGTTGGTTTTCTTGTCAGTTCCAACCGCAGGCCACCCGCCAAGTTTACATTTGATTTAATATATTTGATTTAGGGAGAAATTTCTGATATGTTGCAGTAATGTCGAAAATTAGTCATAACACTTTGCTTTAATGCCCTTTTCGAGTCGGCATGAGTGTTTTCTAATCTTCCGTACCCATAAAATATTAATTATTATTAAATTAAAAGGAAGTATGGAATTTACTTTTAAGTTTTCGGTGTATTTAATTTAGCAACAAAGTATTCGTGCATGAATATATGAAAGTATATGCAGAGTGAGTAAATGCATAGGTAATTTCTCATTAATTGGAATTTAAAATTTAAATTTTGAAATGATAACGGATTAAAAACAATCTGTTTATATAGAAAAATGAGCCCGAGTTGAAAATTTGCAATTTTATGTCATTGCCGATTCGTTTCTTATATGGTGGCTATGCAAATGACGGGCATTAATTTTAACTAACACGGCAGATTATAGCGTAAAAAAATGACAAGTACTGTTGCTGAATATCTTTAATAGATAAGATGACTTGAATATTTGCATACAAAACATATTCTTAATTTAAATTTTTCTCTCTCTCTCGTTCTTTCGTCTTAAGCGTATTTGGGTATCTTAAGCAGTCCCTTGTTTCTTTTGAATTTCACATTAATATTTGTTTTTTAAATCGGTTAAATTTCCAATTTCAATAGACGGTTTTAAAAGTTCCTCTACTTTACAACTTAAGGGCTTAAAACTCATAATTATATTCTTGAAGAAATGAATTATCTCGAGGACTTAAAAATCCATTTGTGTTTTAAGTACGGCACTAAATTATACTACATTGCATGATATAGTGGATATTGCCCTGTTTATGCCTTCTTAAATGGAAAAATCCCTCAAATACACATTAAACCATTACTTTCCCAGTTCCCGCCCAAAAAAAAAAAATTAAATTTATTAATTTTCGAGCAGTTTGGGTCGAAACTTGTTGACAAATCGTCATTAGACGCAACGATTTGAATCTATTTCTCCCCATGTTAAATGACTTAATCGCCAAACATTACACACACGCCTCAATCTAAAAGATGTAGTTAGTTTTTTTTTTTTTTGTGTGTATTTTTTCATTTGGCATGGTCAAAGCTTCAATTTAGAAGGCGTAATTTAGCAAAAAGAGACACATTATCTTGAACAAACATTATGTCGACTTTGCTAGAACGAAAATGAGGGGCGTAGGAGAGAGGAGTATGCACAGGTGAGGCCATCTGGTTGATCAGCCCACCTGCCACACGCACACACGGTCTTCTGATGATTGCCTCGATGGCATTTGATTTATCTGGCAAACCATCGCTTGATGGAGGGAGGGTCCATTTGCCAAGGAAATGCCACTTATAGATGATCAGCATCAGTCTTGACGGATATCTAGTAATTCATTAGTCAAGCGACGATTCATTCCCGGGTACTGTATGTATTTACCATTGATTTGCATCGTTATATGTCAAATAAAGGGCATCGGGGCACAAGAAAACATATAGGAGG
Organism: Geophilus flavus; assembly: GCA_034695885.1. Lineage (NCBI taxonomy): Eukaryota > Metazoa > Arthropoda > Chilopoda > Geophilomorpha > Geophilidae > Geophilus > Geophilus flavus. The sequence continues at coordinate 3,810 of JAQFZO010000878.1, read as the reverse complement.
ACATTACCGAGAGACAAATTTTGAATGATTGTGAAAAATCAGTCAAAAATTGAAGTCGACATGCGAGAATGTGTGACATTTAGCGATGCGAGATCCGAACTCGGGTCGGTGCATCACGTCCAAATGCATCGAAATTTTGATGTGAAAGGTGTGGGAATACTGTAAAAAGTGAGAGTGATTTTAGTTAAGGTTTCAAACATGATTTATAAGCAGGTTTGGAACGCCTTTTGCATCTTGGCGGGGCCTGGAAAAAAGATGTGAATGTGAAAGTCACGTTGGAATGTTGCAAATTGTATAGAGATATCATAGGTGAAAGGAATTAGTCGTGGGTGATTTATAAGTTAGCTTTTTTTTATAGTGTTCTGGGATAAAATGCATGAAAATAAAAAAAATTAATACTCTAAGAAAGAAAGAAGTGCTTATGGTGGTTAAGAAAGAGTTGACGCACAATTAACCATTTGATATTGCTTATCAAGTGATGATAAGACTGCAATTTTCAGGTTGAAAGCAGTTGGGAAAAAAGGGAAAAAATGGAAAATAAACAAGAGTTTAATTGGGGCAAATTATCCGAAGGTTAAAAAAAAATTAAGTGCCGGATTCGCATTAAGTTTTTGATCTACGCCATACAATAAAGAAGGAGCGGGAATAAGTTCTTAACAACGTGCGTCAAATTTAGACAAATTTTGTATAAAAAAAAATAATGATAATGGATAAGCACAGGTGGGCAGTGATGCGGTTAGTCGTCCGGCTGAGTGGTTATTTCTCGAGCGATTTCCATCATTCTGACGACAGGACAAAAGAGGTAGGATCAAGGCTGAAGTATATACGACCGAATGTGACGTCTACTTCCTTTGGTGTTGTGGACATTCGAGGAAATAGCCAGTGGATAGTAGTATATCTCTCTCTCCCTCCCTTCGTGTCGACTTCCTGTGCATGTACGATCAGATAAGGATTTTCTCAATGGTCATCCCTTTATCTCGTTTCACTTTTACAGTTTTTAATTTTTTTTTAATGTTTTTTTATTATTTTCCAACGCTTTGTGGACTTTAATGTAAAGTGTGCGTGCATAATTTGGTAATTTGTTGGCTTGGATATGCAAATTTATAGTGTCGGTAATAAAAAATTATTTTAGTTTACTGATGCTGAAAAACAATGGTGGAGTGAGTTTTCGTGGGATAAATATTTGGTTTCGAAACATCACGAAATGCCGGTTGTAGCCAAATAAATACACGTTAAATTACTGAAAAATTCGAACTTCAACAAATCTAATATGACATTAACTATTTTTTCGGTAATTAAATTCTGCAGGTTGTTCTTTTTCCTCCTAAAATACAAACAACTTAAAAAAATGTCCTTTTTTTATTTTCTACACGTTATTGTTTTATGTGAATTCTGTGTTTACGAAGCTTAAATTAACGACCAGTTTTAGTTCGCTGTTCAAAAATCTTTTTTATGTCCTAGTTTTATGAAAAAGTAAAAAAAAAAAAAATAAGTCATAAACCTGCCCGGTTCAACAATTTAGATGGGGGTATAGAAGAATTTCAACTTTTTTTTCTTTAAAGCAAGAAAGAAAAAAAAACCTACAAGAAAAATTATAATATTAATCGCATTCCCAATTCAATAAATTGAGGCATTTTGCTTCTTGAAAGTTTCGCTAATTTTTTCGCACATAAAAGACGATTAGGCTTAAAGAAAACACGATATAATTGACATTTTGATTACTCAACGTTCATCCATACGGTTGTCAGCATTTAACAACAGAAAAATTTGTCAATATAAGATCAATTTTATTACCTTATTTTATATTTTTAATTATACGTATTAAAGTGAGGGAAATGACATTCCACGTCAATATAATTCGCCTTTTATAGATGTTTATCACATTATTATTTATGTGCAAATAGAAACGTTAAGAGTCCTCCAGCACACAACTTTTAACATAAATCTTCTGTGATATTAGGAGGAGAAAAGGGTGTGGTCAGTCCCTTGTCGTTGTTCTCGTGTCCTTCCATTGCAAAAGCGAAAGCTTAATTCACAAAACTGCTTTCCTCCTGCTGACACTCATGGGCCCAAGAATTACGAGCAGTGTCATTAAGAAAAGACAAGTAGCATGAGTCAAAAATCCACAAGAGTAAAACTCTCCAACCTAACATCTCATATCCTAAAACTGCCACTCCTACGAGCAGAGAAAAGTGACTGGAACAATTTATATTTTCCCATATCCTACCACCTACATGCAGCATCCCACTGAGACGTATGGCTGAAGAATCTCCCTTCTTCTTTTTCTTTAATTTTTTTTTATTTTTTTCATATATATATATTTTTTTTTTACCTTTTCTTTCTTTCTTTCTCCCTGTGTGAATTCTTCAACATAATTTGCGAGCAGCTGAGCAGGAAAGGTAAAGTTATTGCGTTGTTGGATATTCGTGCACTATACATTATACCAGCAGCAAGGGTGGTGGGCGGCCGAATTTATATTTTCTCAAATTGCACGCTCCGTTTTATGGATGCGAAACCCAAAGTTGCAAATGGTTTTTGTAAAAGGGTTGGACGCAATCAGCATACAGAGGAGGCTTTTTCACTAATTACATAAACACAGGCTCCTAATTAAAGGTGAAAATACTTAGTGTCTCTCTTTTATTGGTTTTAGGTGATGAAAAATTTTTTTTTATCATTTTAGTTTTTCATTTTTTATTTCACAACTCCCTTCTTTGATGTACTTGCCAACGTTTTTTTTTTTTAAAACGAAGCTTTTATGGTTTTAAAGAATAAATAAAAAAAAGAAAAACTTAAAACATTGTAGATAAAAAGAGGAATAGTTTGATAAAAAAAATTTTTTTTAAATATTTATTTTTGGAAAAAGAGTGCATCGGGCAATGTATATAAATTAGCTAATTAGAAAAATTGGTACTACGCATGCGTAATATAAATGTAAAAATTTAAGTCTTAAAAATGCCCTGAAGAAATGGTTTCATTTTGTGGGGTTTCTTTTTCCAAATGTTTGGTTTTGAATCATAAAACGGTTCTTTTACATCTCCGCTTTGCGAAGGATGCCAAAATAAATCAGCAGGAAATTAAACGCAGCGATGTCATGGTTACCATGCAATGATTTATGTTGATGGCAGTAGTTGAGTGGTCGGCAGCATTAATTTTCTCTACAGGGGTTTAGGAGCATCCTAACGACAATTTTGGCTCGTGTCCACTAGCGAGTATCTTAGCAAACCCGACGTCTTTGGACGAAACCTTGATGCCCCTTTGAGACTCGTTTCCAAACAGCATCTTTGGGTAAAACTATTTATCTTGAAATCTCCCGAGACTTAATGGAGAAAGAGGCTGCTTCACAGTTTTTTTTTAAATGGGTAAGATACAAATTAACTTTTTCTTTTTCTGCTCTCTGCAAGACTGAAACTGCTGAATTCCTCTGAGGATGAGAGTTGGCTTATACCGTACTCGGGTTTATAGAACCACTGAAAACTCTTGGAGGAAAAATAAAAATTAAAAAAATTAAGAAAGGGAGAAAAAAAAATTGCTGCAACATGCTTTTTAATCTCGTTCATAATCAAATTAGTGAGGTAAGAGAAATTTAAATTATGGGGTTAAAGGCTTAATGCTATGTCCTGCTGTGCATTTCTTGTCACATAAACTTAACGTATGCGTATGGACACAGCTATTTTTTATATTTTTACTTGTAATGAACGATGCAATTTTTTTTAATTTATTAATTCTGCTATACATTCAAAAAAAAATTCTATTTTTTTAATCCTGACAAAACATGGAGCGAGAAAAAGACTATTTTTATATGTATAGCAG
>JAQFZO010000877.1:0-19766 GCA_034695885.1 Geophilus flavus | reverse complement strand
CCGATCTAGTGACAATTATGATTTCCCCCATTCCTTTAAGTCACTGCAACAGGTCATGAATTATTTCTTTACATAAATTATTTCTTTATGTGTACTACAATACAAACTATGACGAGCAGTCTCAGCCAGTGATTATCTTGAAATAAGCGAACGAACTTTACTGACCATAAAGTTTTAATTTCATTTATGTATAGGTGGTGTTGATTCACTATGTGCAGCCTACCAAGTCTGTTAATCCCAAATCTCTTCTAGTCAACTGTTAATAGTCAGAATTAATTGGTCAAAGTTTAACATATGTTGCTAACTAGTTAAATTGCCAATTAGTTACATTACGGAGACCGGATAGATACATTTGTGTAGCCGCGTAGACTACTGTGTAGTTTTTTTCTTTGGTATTTGGAAGGTTAAAGTCTACACGGAAAGTTAGAGAATAAAATCGTGATAATGTGATAAGAGCTTTTTTTTTCCAGAAACCTACTTTCCATATGATTATACTAGTAGAATAAGATTTTGAGCTTACTAAGTCATAATAAAAATTCTTACTGTGACAGTTTGCGGACTTCCTATTTTCTTTCTTTTTTGAAATGACTGTTTGCTTGTAGATGGAGTGTCAATTTTCATTTGTCTTTTCTTGGGAAATTCACTATGTGTCGAAATGTCCAGTTTCTTACCACAAATATGGCAGAAAATTGATCTTGAGCATATTACAGGTTCTAAACAGTGATCACAAAAGTGAGGCATCCTAACTAAAAAAAAGTTTAAGTTAACTTTTTAATCAATCGTTATTTTTTCCCCTTATTTGAAATAATTTTACATACTCAAAAACTGCTGGTGTGGGACAAACTAATTGATGACCTGAATTTCTGAAATATAAAATTATTTTATAATTAGTTTGTTATTATTTTATAATTTCTTTATTTAAATTTAATAATTAAATATAACATAATTTTATTTTTAAAATATAAATATGAAATTATAAATTAATAATAATATTTCTCTAATGAAAAAAAAGTGGAATAATCGTGAAAATCATTAGAAAAAAAAAATGAAATCAAGCAGGCAACACGATCGTGAAGGCGAGCAACAAGGCGAGCAACAATATTTGTTCGCGTTGACAAATGTGTTGACCAGTGGGGATGAACGCAAGGACAGAACCGGAACCGGAACAATGTCCTTGTTCGGAATGCAAATGCGATACGATCTAAAAAATAATCAATTTCCTTTATTCACGACGAAACGGTTGTTTTGGCGTGGTATAGTGGAAGAACTACTTTGGTTCGTATCCGGAAGTACCGATGCTTCACGATTGAGCACGAAGGGCATCAAGTTTTGGGATGGCCATACGTCCAGAGAATATTTGAATTCGATCGGGCTGGAAGATTATTCCATTGGTGACGCCGGTCCCATTTACGGATTTCAGTGGCGACACTTTGGGGCTTTATATGACTCAAAAGACAGGGATTACACCGGTAAAGGAATAGATCAGCTGGACTATATATTAAAAACGATCGTCGACGATCCTTACAGTCGGCGCATACTTATGTCCGCTTGGAATCCGGGCGACATTCCAAAGATGGCATTACCACCTTGTCATATCTTGTGTCAGTTCTACGTTTCGCGAGGTAAATTATCTTGTCACGTTTATCAACGATCGGCCGATTTAGGTTTGGGTTTACCTATCAACGTCGCCTGTTACGCCCTCTTGACCGTGATGATCGCTCACGTGACAAATTTGGAACCGGGGGAACTCGTTCACAGTTTGGGTGATGCGCATGTGTATTCGAATCACGCGGCGAAGTTAAAGGAGCAAACGGAGCGCATCCCGAAACCTTTTCCTAAACTGCTTGTAAAACGTAGAATACGAGACATTCGGGATTTTGTTTTTGACGATTTTCTGTTGGTTGGATATTTCCCGCATAGTAGTATAAAGTTAGAAATGAATGTGTAATTAATGTAATTACAAAAACAAACAATCAAACCATTTTTTATTAGCCGACCCTAATTTACAGTGATTGTGTGGCTCACGTTCCGAATACCGTTTAATCCTGCACCAGGCAGTGTTGCGTAATACGATATAATCACAATCATTTATGTTACTAATCAATGTGAAACTGTGAATTACATCGCAAAATCACATAGTATTAATTTATTTCAATATTTTTTTTTTAAAAAAGGAAAACAAACAAAATATTGAAATGTCCATTTATGTGATTACTTTTGTGTCAGTTTTGTTCTTAACTGTTATAATAGGAGGGGTGGTTTATTTATCTAAAAAAACACTCACATCGACTAATATGATTGAGGACTGGTTAAAGCAAATGAAATCGAATGAGACCTGGTTATCGCAAATTAAATTGGATGTGGACGCGCTGAAACAGGACGCGCGACTAAAGCAGTCGAATATACCGTAATTCAGATTTAGCAACCCTAAAGAAAGTGTCTGATGTTGAAACTAGTGCGGAAAAACTCGCAAAAAAGATCAAAGCTGTCAGTCCTTTTGTGCTCCAAACTGACTGGCATAGTGACTGAGAAAAGATAGGTAATTTTGACAAAAATCAACAGGAGTGGATGCGATCACATAATCATACCTCATGGTTAGCAACTTGTATGTTGTTATTCTCACTTTCTCACTTTCACATTGATAAATGACGACCCCATCCCTGGTATTTACCCTTTCCGAATCCCTTTTCCCGTAAAGTAAAACTGGAAGTGATGTCGGTTTGGGATCAGCAACAATGAGGCCAAATTCAATTTATGTCGGCTGTTTTATTTCTTATTAATATCGACTCACTGTAACGTATCCCTCCATAAAAAAATCGATCTGCTTAACAAACAAACAAACAAACAAACAAACAAACCATTTTTTCCATTAGACTGATCTTACATGAGGTAAATAGCGGTAAGAGTAGTTTCCCATAAAGGAGAGGGTAGATCATTGAAAAAATCCAATGTCGTACCCAGTCAAGTTCCCAGGCCACTGTATAACTATCCTAATGGTTTGATTTTATGAGGGTACTTTATTATTTCTAAAGAAAGCAAGCAAGCACTTTCGGACAAACTAAATTAAAATAAATGAGATCACTTCAAGTTTAAATATTTCTTATCCACCGCTAAGAAATTTATAACGTCTATTATTTTGTAATTTTCTGACCAACCCGGTGGGAAGTCTATCATTGTTACAAGCTCGGATTTATTTAAACGTTTTATCGATTCATTTTCATTTTGTATACACGTATATTTCATACTTCCATCGATCGAATTGATGTGCAGAGCATCTCTCCGATTTTCACAAATGAATTCGATGTTTCTGGTCGAATTTTCTGATAAGACGAATATAGAACCATCTAACAGTAAGACTATCCAGTCGTCTTCTGTCGTCCGAATCAATACATTACGTTCGTCATAATAATATAATAGAATTCCACGAAAAGTCCTTCTATCTAGCGTCTGTTTTGTTCGCAGTAGAACGTCATTAAAAGGGAAAGGGATTAGCCATAGAAAGAAACAACTGCTGAACAAAATAAATAACAGTATCCTCATTATTCTCACGTTCTATTCTTTTTTTTATGATAAACAAGGTCTAATTTTAATGTTAAAAAAATAAAAAAAAAATAAGAAAAAAATAAAATCATCGAAACCATAACAGCTCGTTTAAATTTATAAATTTGTCACTATACATGTATGAAATTTCACCATGCTCGCCCAGTGATTCCTCGTGATTTTGTATTAGACTCTAAAGTTTTTAAAGTTTTTAAATTTTTCAATAGAAAAAAAGGTGATCGTGTTGTGCTCGCACGTCTCGAATACCAGTTTACACCCTATTTACAACCAGTTTACAACCAGTTTACAACATATTTTATAGAGAAAATGTACTGAAATTAGTGGTAAAATACAACCTTTTAACAACCCTTTTTTCTGTGTATAATCATTTATGTGCGAATCAATGTGAAAGTGTGAATTACATCACAAATCACATAAATCGTACCCCATAGCACCGTCCTTTAATTAAAGGACGGTGCCCATAGTTAGCAACTTTTATGTTGTCATTCTCACTTTCACACTTTCACATTGATAAATAACTACGCCATCCCTGGTATGCTCAGAAGGGTTTATCTGACTGACATTATGTTACGGAAAAAACACTACAACTCTATCCCTATTAGGAAGGTAAATTTAGACTGCAACTCTTGCAGGACAGGCTTTGAATACAAAATTATCCCTGTAAGGAGGATAAAATAAAATTGGACTGGATGTCCTTGAGGTGGATATGCTTTGAATACGGAATTATCTTTAGTACGAGGTTAATGTGGACTGGATAGAACTTTTATGTTTCACTTCTTTGTTTTGAAGATTTATAGTCTCTGTTGACCTTATTTTGCTGTTCCCCCCACTCAATGAGTCACACCACAGCTGCAGCGCTCACGCCATCAAGTCTCACCACAATGATACAAGGCCAACAAAGATTTATCCAACAGTCGGTTTTAATTTACTCAAACAGATGTCTTTCACTGAAGACAGCAATTTCACCCCCCATTACTGGAAGGATAATTGGGACTGGATATCCCTCAGGGGTAGGCATTGAATACCCTGATTTATTGTTACAATTGATTTAATAAAAGTAAACACTTACGATAATTATTTATATGTGAATCAATCTGAATCAATCTAAAAGCATGAACTACATCACAAAATCACATGATCATACCTCAGGCATAGTATATTAAACTGATAATTAATGGAACAGATGATTTTTTTGGTTATTCATCCGGGAGGGTGCCGCTATCAGGTATGGTCATATTTGCGAGTTTATATTTGTGCGCTCAACATAAGCTTACAAATACATATTTCCTGGGTTATAATTCCCGACCAAAAACCATCATCATACATCTGTTATATTGTTTTTGCAAAACAGCAAAACAAGGTCACCAATTTATGGTGTGGGCACTGCAGCTGTGGTGTGACACATCTAGTGAGAGGAAACAGCAAAACAAAAGTCAACAGAAACTCGATTCTGAATTTGTTGGGTTTAAGGGTCAATAAAATCAAAATATAACAGGGTTGAGGATGGTTGTTGGTCAGGATTTATGTATTATAAGAATACAAATACAAATATTGTATGTTTTTTTCCTTTTATTTTTCATGTGGAGGTAACCAAACATAAATTTTTACTGTACAAAAAAAAGTTAACTTTAATGCAAAAACTTTTAGCACACATTTGAATTATTAAATTTTCCCCATTTTTCCCGGAACCTAAGCTTCACTGCAAGCACATTATCATAACACTTTTCCCCGTCTTATCTACATTTTCCTCAAAAACCTCTTAAACCCCGCTTAATTTTTAATGCAAAAATTGCATAATGAGTCATTTTCAAGTATAAACTAAAACTTTCCTGCATAACTCGTCCCTGGAACTCCTTTTGACGGCAATTTACCACTGTAGAGCAAACATTCTTAACTACCTGATATTCAAAACTCAATTCCATATTTAGAATATCCCGAACTGGCAGCTAATGTTGACAAAACGACTTATGCCGAGCAAGCTAATAAAAGAAATTATTGCAATAAATTAACCAGGTAAAAACTAATTAATTTTTTTTCTGTGGAAGACATTCATCATCTGCATTTGAGATTTAAAGAGTTGGCCTAAAGTGAACTGGGATCCGTCGTCGATGTTTATGAGGGTATCTAAGTTGAGCTTTGCTTTCATTTGATTGATTTTCAGTAATGCATTTCTCGTGTGCGGTTGCAAGATAAACAGATGTGTCTCCAAAATACTAATCCGCCTCTTTGTCATCACGAATCTCACCGTTTTGTGCCAGAGTTTAAAAGCTTTCCATTGCTTGAATTTACCAAAAGTCGTTTTCTATGATTGGAAGAAAAAGTTTCGGAGTAATAAATTTTTATGCAATTTTTAATTAGTTGAAAGTACCGTTAAAAGTTGACGATAAAGCTTGTAATCTTTTTCCCACCTTTGAAGATCGGTAAAAGTTACTTCCTTTTCCCAGTAATGAGTCACACCGTGACGACTAATGGTGAAAAAGTCATCTTTGATGATCTTATCGTACGAAACTATTCTAAATCGTGTCAAAAAATATTATTTTTATATTTAAAAAAAAAATTAAAATTTTGAAAATTATTTTATTGATTAGATACTTTAATTTATACGGCGAAAAATGTATCGAGGTTCTAGAAACCGCATGAATCACATATAGAAATCCAATATCAGGATATTTTCTGATCAATTGTACAATTAAATAAGGATCAGAAATTTCTTCAAACACTTTTGGATCTGAAGGAAAAGTCACTTATGTAATTTTATTTCTTAATATATCGCAATGTTTACATTACCAAACAACAAAAAATTTGTTCCTTCAGGTAAGACGATATTATCAGTGCTACTTCCGTGCCGAGTTATTGATAAATATTCCGTAGACTTTTTTTTAGACTGTTGACCTGCCCAATCTCTGGATTGGGCTTCATGAAGTAATAGTTCTTGCTAGCAAAATATAAAAATTCAATAAAGTTACACAACTCATTTGATGCATTTCTTTGAGAATTTACTTCATCAGAGAGTAAAGCTGCATCCAAAAGTGACATCGGTGCAGTCGATCTGCTTAAAGTACTGGGAATTGATTGGGCTAATGTTCTTTTAGATTCCATGACTACGTGCGGTTTACTCGAGCTTCTCTCCTTTTGGTTTTCACTAAATCCAGGCTATAAGGGATAAAAATTAACAAAATTCATGTTATGAAATCAAATTTAAGTTTATTTACGATCGGTTCTAGTTTAGGTTCTAAGTATTGACTAAATTTTTCTCTCGGTCTTCTTGGTACTGGCCACTGAACTGAACCAGTTTCGGCCAATAAAGCCGAAGGAGTCGTGAAATAATTCTTTTCCCTATGTCTTTCCAATATATTTTTAGTATCTGCTACCAATTCACTCTCTTTACTCTTTGTCCGTACCGACTGTTTTGATTTATCAGTCTTTTTTGGAGTAGCCATAGTTATTTAAACTAAAAAAAAAAAATATATAAAAATTAAAATTTTAATGACAACTCAATAGAATCTGTCAAAACCCTACGCAGATTTAATCTCAATAGTTATTAATCATCAAAATTAAATTCTACAACTCGTATTCCCTATTTTCGCTTCCCAACACGGCGAACTGTATTTAAGCCTTAAGGCCATACATCTGGATGGCGTTCCTAGCAACAGTTGCTTGGCTGCAGCTGGAACAAACTCTCGTAATTCATCGCCCAGGTCTCGCGTCGTGCGAGAAACGAGCTCCATTTTTGATCCGGTTCGCTACCACAGCAGTATCACGGTATATTGAGCCATTCAAACGGGAAGGTCCGACGTTTTGTTTGAGTCGAAGGAATACTTGAATTTATTTGCCAGATCCACAAAACAACCGGGTGAGTTTATAAAGGTGCATTCCGTATTTGATCGAGCGCAAAACTGTCAAATGTCAATCTGAGCGGTTCGTGCTGAATCTCCGATGATGTGCTTACAAGATGGGTTTTATTTAGCACGTTCACTTCATTTTCTTCTTTACGTGGTATTGCGATTATTTTCGTTGGGGCTCTGGCATTGTGCCTCAAAAAACATAGTATTACAGAACAAAATTTCAAAACACATTATTTCTCTTCTGCTTATTAACTGTGTTCTCATCGGTTTTTTCCATCCGGGTGAGGCTAGGGCGTATCCCTTAGAAAAAAAATCACTAGTCCTAATTTTATCAATTTTAGACTCCCAAAATGCAATGTGTACGGGAAGACATTCATCAAACACTTAAATAAATGTAACATGAGCATTAAAAATTATAATTACATACTAATTCTTTCCAGTGTGAGTACAAACAATAGAACATTAATGATTTTCTTGGTCAATGTAAAGAAAATTACAGTGAAACAAAGATTATGTTTATAATACAATAACCATAACATTTTATATGTAAGAAAAAAAATCCATTTCTTTATCTTGTCACATTTAGTTTACAATTTCTTCTGTGCTGTGCACTTGATGCTCTTTCAAACCTTTTAAACCCTCCTTTCAAAGGACACCATATATTGATTTTGTTTTGAAGTAAGTATTATATTTATCTATAGTTTTGCATGTATTGTTGCATGAGTGTTTAGTCTGTGACTAATTTTAAGTGTTTCATGTTGTAAAAATGAGATTTCTGCATTGTTCAGATCAGATTTGTAAATTGTAATGAGATAAACCCAGGTAAATTACATCAGAATTGCAGTGACTAAAATTTTGATAATATTTTTTTTAAAAATTATCTATCAGGGTGTCAGACAGTAGGAAAAATCACCAGGAAAATGATTGCTACACCCCAAAGTGTGCTTTGAGATAAAAAATGACTTAAAGCTCTACAAGAATTTAAAATCTTTAAATTTGATAAGGGTTTTTGAAGAAATTTGTTGAGCATTGTGCCAATGGATTTTCTAATGGGCACTATTATAAAAGTATTTTCTCACAGTTTACATTGTATTTATACATAGTACAACCTTGCTTGTGGCGTCTGATTGCCTTCAGCTCAATTCCTGTGTGAATTAAAAACAAATTTATTTTAATCAACCATTAAAAGTGTCATTATGATAAAAATATTTACTCTGTTGACCCTTTGACTGACTCAACTATATTCTTCAGTTCATCATATTTTTTCCATTCCCCTCTCCAAAAAAAAAAAACATCAAATGACCTCTAGTTACAAAATTCTTGTTACTCGATTACTTAATCATGCAAGGCAAACCAGCAGGTCTTTCCCTCATTGCATATGTAAACAAGGCATAAGTGTCATGGTCACTTTTCGAAATAACACAGGCCTAGCCGTTTTTTTTCCTGTTTTGCACAATTCCACGGGTTTATTTCATCACAAACGAAACAAACAAGAAATTCCAACCACACGAGGTTCGAATTACAATGCAGAAATGAAATCTCCCGAATAATTTTTCTGTTTAATGCGATAAAAAATAAATAAATAAATGGTAAAGTGATAGGGGTCTATGCATTGCACGGTTAAAGGTTTGTTTAAAAAACAGAGGAATTTCGCCACGTACATTCCAATGTTTATTTAAAATAAAAAAATAAGGAAGAGACTGGAGTGAGCAGCCGAAATAAAATTTGTTTGCTCACTTTTAGTGAGAAATGGGAATTTATTGCTCCGCATGCGTACAAACAGGAAAAGTTAATCCGAACAGTGTCGCTCGCTGCTTTGGCCCATGCCCAAAAACGTTGTGCAAGTTCATCTCATCTCACATCTTAGTATGAACTGAATGAAACGAAAGGGGCATGTGCCAGTCGCGATATTTCCGTCGTAGACCGGGGCTCTGCAAGTTTTGCTATGTTGGCAAGCGAGCAAAGCGACTCGCGAATCCCAATGTGATGTCGGTTGTCGGCCATATCATCCCACTTATCACCTTTTCTTAATTTGTTGCTGTTTATGTAATTTAAAAAGACAAATTTGTTTAGGAAAATTGTTCCAAAAAATTTCCCCATTTCCGTCCAGCATTGTGTGCCATTGTACTTTAATTGAAGCTGAAAGTTGATCACATTTCCAAGAAATTTTTCATTCATGTGATGTGACTAAAACATAAAAATAACATTTCTATTTTTTTTTTACATGGTTTATTTTGATAAATAAAATGTACTTTATTTTGTTTTAACCATACAGACAAAGATTTGAGTTATGTTTAGCTTCCGTAATGGGGCGAAACTCGACGCCATTTTGTCTTTTTTTAATTTTTATTCGGGGTGTTTTTTTTTCTGAGTTTCTTTTTCCGTCCACACAGAGGGCATCAAACTTAGACTCGTGTTTGATGTGAAATTTCAAGGTTCTGCTTGAAATAGTTTCACTGGAAATACAAATCTAAGTGTTAAGCCTAATGACCGTAGAAAAGCATGGGAAAATATTCTCATTGCTAATCCCTTGGGTACAATTCCAGGTGTAAAAAAATTAAAGCAATTTAAAGCTTCAAAATGGCGACATTTCGCACTCAAAGTTGTAACATCAATGGAATGTGATGACATGAAGTAACAAAATACCAAAAAATGCGCTAACTTTGTTTTCATATTCATTTTTATTGTGTAAATAAAATATTATTGACAAAATATAATTTTTTGTACAAAAAAAAATTGTAGTTGTGTTCAACGCGGCGTAACTACTCAAAAAACAACAAAAAATTTACCCTCAACTGATTCAATAATTAATTATTCAGAAATTACACTTCTTCTGCCTGTCACACGCCTTTATGCACACAGAGCAGAAGCCTGGAAACTTTTTACATAGATATTTTGCTTAAGGGTTGAATATTTGTAGTTACGCCGCTGCGTGTTTTCAATTAATCGGTCATAACTTTTAGTAAACGAGCCACGAAATCATCAATCAAACGGAAGATTTAATTTTATTTATTTTCTAATGGTTGAAAATTTTTTATAGCAATATGTTTACTGTTCAAGAAATGGAGTGGACAAGAACGTCACGAACGGTTATCGAAGGTTTGTTTTGAAACTGCGGTTTAGTTTTTAGGCATGATTCGTGTTGGAGTGATATGCAACGTTGGCAAAATCTCGTAGATTGAAATGTGTACGAAAAACAAACAAATTAAAAGTCAAACATACTGATTTAACACCCATCAGCATGATGATTAACCCCGATTCTCGGTCGAAGTTTGTATTTTTAAGTTGATAAACACATCTTTATGTATACACGAATAAAATATTATTCTCTAAAACGTGTATTGGAATGCGACTAACAAAAAGTTGACATAATATAAAGACTATTAAGATTTTTTGAAACGACGTTCCACTGGATTAATGCCAGTTACCAATGGTTTAACCCTGGCTGTTTATAGCTCAGTTATGGACGTCTTTCGATTAGTAGATTGCAAATGGCCTTCTGTTTTGAATCTTTTTTTAATTCCTTCGCTTCTTTTTATACTTTTACTACTAACCAATCTAATGACTTGAAGTATGAAACTATTAAAAGTGTAATGATGTTTATTTTTATTTTATTTTATTTTTTAGTGAATTAAAATCAATTTTTAAAATAAAAAAATTTTTTGTTTCAGAAACCCAAAGTATGACCACCAACAAGAAGTTGTATGGCAAAGATCTGTCCATTTACGATGAAATGGACATAGATGATCTTTTGTCACGACTCACTACAGATGAGTTGGAACAACTTAGCCACGAAGTGGATCCTGATGTAAGAATAAAGTGACCATTTCCATGACTCAATTCTTGACCTATATTTTTTTATATATGATAAATAATTGTTAGGATGTTATTTAAAAGGCCATGACCTATTAAGTGCTCCAGAAAAATGAGGTTTTTATAATTAACCTCTTTTTTCTTTTATTTTTATTTTTATTTTTCACACTATAATAAATACTCTAAACACTTGTGTTTTTTATACGTTTCTAGGATGCACTGTTGCCTCCAAGTCAGAGGTGTAAGGATCAGACGACCAAGCTTCCGACTGGACCTTTTAAACGCAGTCAATTGCTGCAATATTTGGAAACTCAAGCTCGGGAAGAAGAAGATTGGCCAGAAGTGAAACCATTCATGTCTGGAGTTGTTAGAGGTCGATATTACTAAATACGTATTGCAGAACCTCGCTGTTTCAGTTATTAAAAATCTCTAACTTGCAATAGAAAAGGCAATTTTTAATATGAGTAATGACTAGTTTCAACCTCCCAGCAGGCAATTTTCTGATTAGAATCATTTAAAATACAGTAATAATACATTGTAAATTAAAAGTGCCTTTTCTTCGTATAATTTTGATGACAATCTGTGAGTTTGCGCACGGACCATTATAAAGTTAAAACCTGCCACTCTGGTTTTCTGACTTTATTATTTTATAATTCGAACTTTCTTTCACTATTTATAACTAAAAGAATGATCAAATGTTAGATAGTGTAAGAAAGTCAGAATTATAAAATAATAAAGACAGAAAATCAGAGTTACAGGTTAGGCTTTGTTCCTACATGAAAAAACACTGCACCTTTCCAATTTATTTTTTTAGCAAAACGCTCTGCGATTTTTAGAACTAGCACAGAAGATTCCCACATGACAGCAAACTAGCTTTTGTCCCATAACTTTATTGTGGAAATGTTTGTGCTCAAACTGACTAGAACTGACTAGAAACTATTTATTGAGCAGTATGATTAAAAAGGAACAAATGGTTCTCCTTCACATTTTTACAGCAAAAGTTCTGAAATGTATGAATAAAAATTTTAATGCTTTTGCTCTGTTAAAATTATGTGACATGCAACGTATAGATTTTTTTTAAAATGTCAAAAAAGGCAGGTTTTTATTACTACATACGCACATTGATAGTAGTGATTTCGGAAGAGTGAGGAACTTGCTCTGCATTTTACCTCAGTAATTTATCCGTGTATAGGCAAAATTGGTGCAGAGATCTTTGAACAGCGAGGGTCTGCTATAGCTATATTATTTTATTTTATGATTGCACAAGAAAATAAAATATTTTATGTCTCAATTTAGGAAAAATTTGGACGCCAAAGGAATTGCCCCAAGGTGGCAGTGATGAGGATATTGCTCTTGATATTGGTGATGAATTCGAGACAGCGCTTGCCGACGCTGGAGAAAATGAATTAGTCGATTTGGCCGGTAATGTAGCGTAGCTTGTTAATTCTGAAATTTATGCGACGAGGTTAGTTTAGTAGGTTAATTAATGCATTTTTTACAGCTATCTTGGGTCTTCACAGCATGATGAATCAAGACCAATTCCACGCATCAATTACCAATAAGGGACAAACATTTGGAGCCAAATTTGAGAGTAAGTTTTTTAAACAAAATTTAAATTAATCCATTGATGTTTTATTATTTTCTTTTAGGTATTGTGAAAGCTACACAACCAAAAGTATTGCCCATGGAGCCACCAAATCCCACAGACGTGGACAGAGTCATTAAGCAAGTGGAGAGCAATGATCCATCACTGCAATCACTCAATGCAAATAACATCAAGGTGAAGTTTCATTTATTTTAATTTTTAAAATAAAATTATTTATTGTAAAATTTGTTTGTTGTAGAATATCTCGTTAGAAAAATTCGCTCGCTTATTCGAGGCTTTGAAGAAAAACACCAATTTGGAAACTATGTGTTTGGCTAACACTCGAATGTCAGATGCTTCAGCCAAAGTAAGTATCACGTATCACAATTTATTTAGTTTTTAAATCGGAATTAATATTTGGTTTTCTAGATTTTAGGGGATGCGTTATGCGAAAATCGGGCTTTGAAAACAGTAAATGTGGAATCAAACTTCATCACGCCTTCGGCGTTGAGGGATTTAATAAGTTCGCTATTGGCTACTCAAAGTGTGACGGAATTTCGCGCCGCTAATCAAGTATTATTAAGAAAATTAAAAAATAATTGTAAAAAAAAGATTTTCATAATTTTTATTTTTCTTTTTTAAAATGTAGAAACCCGAAATATTGGGTGTAAAAACAGAAATGGAGATTGCAAAATTGGTGGAAGATAATCATTCTCTGCTGCGTTTGGGGATCTCATTCGACGTTCCTGATGCAAGGATCAGAGTCCAACATCATCTTCAGCGCAACAACGACAAAGGTTTTATTTTAAAAATAAATTATATTTTTTTATTTATTAACTAAATCGTTTAATTTTGATGTTTTACAGTGAGAGTTCGAAGGATGAGTGGAAGCTTGTAAAACGGACGAATCGAAGAATTTATAAGTTTCTAGCCATCTCAGTGTTTTTGAATACCAAACAAAAAGAGAAGATAAAGCCTTAAGTTGTGTAGATTGCTTAATTCGTCATCAAGATTGCAGCAATCTTGCACACTGCCATAGTTTGTCACAATGAAAGTCTCTGTGCTTTGTGTCCAAACTTTTGATCAAATTCTCTTTTGACCAATTTTTGCGCTCCCACTTAAAATTCCCCTTTATCAAGTATGATTGTTTTATAGCTTGAAGCATTTCTATCTAATATTTTAATATATGTATAATTTAATAAGGACAAAACCTGATGTCTATATTTTTTATTTTTAGTGGAAAACTAAACTGCTTGTGTTTGCAATACAATATCGTAGTTGTTTGATGTGGTTTTTCTTCGTAGGTAACTTGTTTAAACAACATGGAAAGTAGAAATAAGTCTAAAGTAGTGTTTGAATTTGATTCAGTTTTGTGAATATTTTATTTGTCGCTAAGAACGAATGAATAACTGAAATGAAAAGGTTTAAAAACTGATTTTTTTTCCTTCTTTTTTTAATATAACTTTTTCATTATTTAACTTGTATTTTGACAAGGAATTAACTAAAACACTTTTATTAAAAGTGTGAGTGATGTTAATTACTTTAATTATTATTATAATTATTCTTATTCTTATTCTTATATAAATTAATGTAATATTTAAGTACTCCCAGTGATGAGATGTTAATATTTTTCGATAAAAAAGAAATGTGCTTTTGAAAGTAATAATAATAATATAATGCTCAATGCAGCTCCTGGTTTGGAGAATATAAATCATCTGTATTTTTCAGTGAGTACTTTCATCCATCCTTTAATTAGAAAAAAAAACTGCTTAAAACACGCCTTGGGATATATTTTTTATTTGTGTAAAAAAAAAAATTAATAAATCTAAATGTAGCAAGTGGTTACGCTGATGGTTTTAATTTATCCCCGTTTTTTCATTTATGCATGCCTGCGTGGTCACATTATGCAATGAATAATTTCCAAGTTGATTACTAGATGGCGAAACATCGGCATACTGCTGTGCTCGCTAAATATACTCAGTTTGGTAATCTTATCACAGACATTTATTTTTTTTACTTTACACAATAAATATTAACATTATTTCACGGTTTCATTTCATTTAAGTACAAATTTAGTATATAGTAATACACACAATGTGTGGTTTTATTTGTTTTTAAATTTTTTTTAGTTTAAGCAATCTAAATAAAGTAATGAAAAAATGTAACATTTCAATTTGCTCACTAGATGGCGACAACAGCCGCATAAGTCACTGCACTGCTCTGCTCACTAAATGAAGAAATACTCTTGCTTTGCCAGACCAAAGTAATACATAGATTTTTAATTTTTAAATATTATTTTTATTTTCATAGAATTTCCTATAGTCAAACCTTAAATCTATTAATATTTAATGTTTGTTGATTTTGTGGTTTCTCCTTGGCCTATGGCACAATTTTGTAATAAATTAATTCTACTCATAACTTCACACGTTCATCAATTACATTTGCCAAGCAAATTCGTATGTAAGCTTCGGCTTGAGAATCTTTCTATGATTAGGTGTAAGTATCTGACTCATAGTTTGTGCATTATTTTCCCTTGTATGTTGTGTAAAGTGTTGTGTACGTGGACGTGACAAAAATGAGTCAAGTTCGTGTTGTATCAGACGATGCCCATTTTATAACTGAATTATCCGCGGCAGGACAAAAATTGGTCGTTGCTGACTTTACGGCGAGTTGGTAAGAACGTTTACTCAATTTCCACACTTACAAACTTACAATTAGCTATAAGCCTAAACGAGATGACTGGTTATTTTTTGAAGGTGTCCACCTTGTCAACGAATCGCGCCGGTGTTTCAGGAGCTCAGCACAAAGTATCAAAAAGCAACTTTCTTGAAAGTGGATGTCGATCAATGTCCGGTGAGTACACGATAAAGAAATTTGCAAGTTTTCCACATTTATTAATCCAAGTTTTGTCATCCGCGCAGGAAACCGCTCAAAGTCAAGGCGTTACGGCCATGCCGACGTTTATTTTTTACCGAAATAAAATAAAAATCGATCGATTAACAGGAGCTGATTCGACCAGTTTAGAAGCTAAAATTGTACAGTTGCTCGGTACGGATGAAGGTGGTGATTCTGATATAGGAGTCGTTGGCCATGTAAGAAAACAAAAAAGCTGATGTCTTTGATCGAACCGGTTGTATGAAGTGTGTAATTTATTTATTTTTTTCTAGATGGATCTCATTACTTTCATAACGAAAAGCGAGTGTGAATGTTTGAATGAAAGCGATGAGAATGGATTTACTAATTGCCTAAACGATGACGGAAAGTACCTGGAATCCGATTGTGATGAACAAGTAAAAATACACTTAAAAAAAATAAAATTAGATAATAAATAACAAATTGCTTTTTATTTTTAGATGATAATGTATATATCGTTCAATCGAGCTATAAAATTGCATTCAATTCGAATTAAAGCACCCGAAGGTATTATTAGCAATATTTCACATTACTGTCATGTATAATATTAATAAAAAATTTATTTTATGTAAAATTGATAGAAAATGGACCTAAAAATTTAAAAATATTCATTAATCAACCGAAAACGTTAGATTTTGATCAAGCGATGAAGATGGAACCAACTCAGCAAGTGGAGTCAGTTTTCTTTTTGATTACTGTATTTATTTCAATTTAATAACGTAATTTGATAATTTTAGGTTAAGTAAAAAGGATCTTCTAGAGGGAAATATTATTCCACTGCGTTTTGTTAAATTCCAGAACGTTCAAAATTTGCAGGTAGAAAAGTTTAAGTGTAAAATTAATTAATTATTTTCAATTAATAACAATTTTTCAATTATTTTTTAAGGTTTTTTTCAAAGATAACCAAAATGCAAGTGACGTAACACGGATAGATCACTTATGCTTCATCGGCAGCCCGTTATGTACAACCAATATGGGAGATTTTAAGAGAGTACGTATAAAATTTCATTTTTAAATTACGTTTTAAACTTGATTAAATGCGTTCAATAATCTTTTTATTTTTCTATTAGGTGACTGGGAAAAAAGGTGAAAGTCATTAATACTTGTCAGTTCTTTTTTGTATTGTTAGATTGGAAAGTATTTTTTTTTCTTTTCAAATTTGACTTTATTTGTACTGTACCTTTTTAAAACCATTCAGTGTAATTTACCTCTTTGCTGAGTTAAAAGAAATTTATGCAAATTCAATGACATAATTGGAATTTAGAATGTTTTTATTTCAAAATTCTTTGTATTTTAATGAAAAAATTATTCTTGGAAATTAATGACAATTTGATGACTTTAAATTGAGAAATAACAACGAAAATACCGCTAATGCCAAACATGTTTACCTAGTTTAATCATTTGAAAAAAATTGAATAAATTAAAGAAAAAAAAATTTACGCCCCTGGTGGGACTTGAACCCACAGTCTTTGGCTCCGGAGGCCAACGCCTTATCCATTAGGCCACAGGAGCTGATAGTAAACTTGACTCTACAGTGGTTTATATACCTTAGCACAGGTAACTATTTATATTTTTGTTAATTTTGGTAATAATTTATTTATTTTTATTACGGTTTTATAAATTAAATGAAATTATATGACTTCCGTTAAGCAAAAATTGTCAACAATTAAAAAAGCCGTTAAATTAAGTAGTATTATGCGTTAGTACTTCGGTTATTAACAAATCTAAAAGCATATTTGTTAAAAGAAACGTTAATTAAATATATACAGTACTTCAAAATGAAAGAAATAAAGATGACGTGTAAGCTCGCGTTTCTACACTTCCACCATGACCGACCTAATCTCACAGAGCCTGCGATTTCATCACGTGGTTCGTCATTGAATTAAAACTCTAGATTTATCGAATTTCTGCATTAAGAAAACAAGACAATTTATAATAAATAAAAAGTTTAATTTATACATTAATATAATTAAAAATAAGTCAATAAAATACGATAAAAGATGTAAATCATATATTGGATCAATAAAGCATCGCCATCTAGCGAGAGAAACTCTAAACATCATCAATACGTGCAGCAAAGCAAAGCAATCATTAAACATAGGGCTTCACCGGCTTCACTTCGTCTTCGCCGTCGGCAAAATCCAAGGGGCAAGAAACCACACAAGTACTTTGCTATAATTAATCGTCGTCGTCGTCGTCGTCTTCAGTAAACCGGAATAGAAGCATCTAGTAGTCATTACTTTTATCCAATCAAATAAAACAACACGCGGCTTTTTTATATTGATATAGATGGCAGTCATTAATAATAGCCATACTTAAAAGACTCTTACCAAAACTCTTAGAAATTAATAATGCAAAGGCTCGAGTTGATCCTTAAAACAAAAGTTGGAGGATAATTTATTTTCCAAAAGGAAAAGATTTATAGCCTTTGTAATATTGGTTACGTGCTGCAAGACAATTGATTAATTTGTTGGTCGAGCAAGTATTACTACCTGCTAGATACTTGTATTACAAATTTAAAATTGCAGCTAGACTGTACAGTAATGTGCTATAAAACAGAACTACAGGATGTTTACAATAAAGTAGACACTATGCCCAAATGGACTCCGTAAAATGACTTTCTGGCAATAAAAAAGAATGAAAATGAATTTATTTGTACGATACTTGTTAAATTTAGTCATCCAAGACTTGCTGTTGGAATTTTTCTCTATTTCTTACGTTTGAAAAGTTAAAGAATTGAATAATTCAAGCAAAAAGAGGTAAAAGAATCATTTTTGAAGATTTAGTGTGAGGTTGAACTAGTGGGCCGCAGTGGCAACTGTCATGAAATGTTTTTTGTTGGTGTAAAAAATGTTTTACATGTCAAGAAAACATTACCGTTTGTTTTATTCAAGCTTAGAAAGAAATAATTTTCTTTTATCATTGCAGAACCAAATTTTTTTACACAAGAGAATAAAAGCGAGAAGAAAAATCCATAATCGATGGGAAATTACTTCGTGAGTATTTCACGAATTAAATAAATTCTTTAAATAACTTTTTCTTCCCTTTAAAAATTCATTACAAAGCAGATATACAAATTTCTGCGAAATAAAGACTGAAACTCGTCTCGAAAGAAATTTTATAGAACAATCAAGAAATTACTTCATACCGTATTTAAATTTATCGTATGAATGATGGTGCAAGAACTAAGTTTTATGAGTGACATTTTTATGCAGGTATTCTTATATTTATATATATATATATCTTTCAATCTTTTTTTTTTCCTTTTTATTTTTTATATTTTTATTTTATTTTATTTTTTGTTTTATATCTTTGGAATGTGGAAATTGGCACTTTACACGTTGGACAAGTTTCAATTTTACATCAATCTGTTTTGTCCTTCTGAAATGCATCAAAGCTGTGCGTGCACAGGTGAAGTGCTATTTTCTCCAGAAATTGAGGAATTTAAATTTTTTAGTGGAGGGAGGTGGACCCATAAGCATGGGGACTTGGTTCTTGTGCGTGATTCGAATCTAAAACAAATAGGTTAATGCAAATTGAATCTCAATCTTGCTCGCATCTTGGGATATTACACTTACTACACATGGCGGCTGCATCCATGGTTCTCCATCAATTTGCATGGGGAATCGTTTTTTGGTTCTGTAACGAGATAAATTATTCCGGCATGACAAAATAAATAATATTGCTTCCATCCATTCCCAAATCTCATCAAAATAAGAACGGAAAGCTTGTCTTCTTAAAATTTGCATTTCATCTTTTATTGGAGATGGTTTAAAGGCGAATTTTAAGAGGTCAATTTCCTTTTCTAAATCACGCTACATTAGGAAATTGACTCAATTTCTATCTTCTTCTGCCCTTCCGAAAATTAAACATATACTTTCGCTTGGTTTCGATTTCGTAAGAAGGAAAGGGAAAGATTTTAATCAAAGGGAAACTTCAACTCGACCCTGGACATCTGACCCAATACACTGTAATAGGCAACTTGTTTGAGTTGTTTCAAATAAACAAAAGAAAGACAGAAAGAAACTACAAAAGGAAGGGACGGATCG
>JAQFZO010000876.1:0-19769 GCA_034695885.1 Geophilus flavus | reverse complement strand
TGGCTTTTCGAGTCACATTCTTTGCATTTTTGGCTTTTCGAGTCACATTCTTTGCATTTTTGGCTTTTTGAGTCACATTCCTTGTATTTCTGACTTTTTGAGTCACATTCCTTGCATTTCTGGCTTTTTGAGTCACATTCTTTGCATTTCTGGCTTTTTGAGTCACATTCCTTGCATTTCTGGCTTTTTGATTCACATTCGTTGCATTTTTGGCATTTATTGCATTGACCGTCACAACCGGAAACAGTGTTGTTACTCTGTTCGCATTCTTTGCATTTCTGGCACAAGCAAGATTGGTCGCCGCAAGATGAAATCGTGTTGTTTGATTCGGATTTTTTGCAATTCGGGCAGTTGGTCCATGGGTCTTCGCCGGGTTGTATTTTATCCCCACATCTTTGGCATTTAAAATTAACTTCGTTGACGTTACATTTGTGACAAATGCTGAATTTATGACTATCACACGCTGCGGCTAATCTTTTTTCTGGAAATTTACAATTATAGCAGCCACAGATTTCGTCTTGAAAAATTGCTGCTTGTTTGATGCAACCATTAACCGGAACTGGGCCAAAGGTTTTACATCCTTCGTACGGGGCGTAATTTTCACATAATGCGGTATTATGAGCCGTCTGTTCCCATAAATCTTTATTACAAGCTCTGTAAAGGAAAAAAATTAATTATTTTGCTGCTAAATAGAAATACAGTAATATGGGCTTCACTGCATGGGGAGCTGTGGTAATTTCAATTTCAAATTATTAAAGCTTCCACTTCCGGTTCATTTATGATGTTGTAAATTTACAGGAACGTAAAATACCTTTAAGACTTCCTGTTTCTTAAATTTAAAAGCACTAATTCAACCGGAAGTGCACGTAACAGCTCCTCTAAATAGCATTTTTGTTCTAAAAACGGAGACTACGATGAACTTTAATTTGAAATTGTTCAACTTAGCACTTCTGGTTCATGTATGATATTGTAAATTTACAAAAACATAAAATATCTTTAGGACTTCCAGTTCCTAAAATTTAAAAGCTCTAATTCAACCGGAAGTGCACTTAATAGTTCCACCAAATAGCATTGGTTATTCTAATAACAGAAGACTACGGTACATAAACAATTTTGGAATTGTTAAATCTTGCACTTCCGGTTCATTTATATTATTGTAAATTTACAGAAACATAAAATATCGATAAAAAAATCGATTACCACAACCGGAAGTGCCCTTAACAGCTCCTATGGCATGCAGTAAACCCAAAATATTTCACCTGAGTTTTCCAATTTCACACATTGCATTTTCATGTTGCCGATTTAAACACTCGATACACCGCACCACCTTCTCTAAATCCCCCAAAAATCTCGACTCGCTGTTGCTGACTCCGAATCTTTCAGCAGCCACTTCCAGCACTTTGACCAAAGCTCTTAGATTTTGTAATTCCTTATATAAACCAGAATAAGCTTCACTGTTCTCCACTTGTCTCACAGCGCAAAATAAGTGATTGAACGAGTTGGCCATATCTTGCTGTGTTTTATCCAATATATCTCTTCGTGTCGACAATTTATCCTGCACTAAACCTCTGTAATAATCGGTCGATTTAGTCGTGATTTCGGTGAACAAAAGATCTTTTTCTACATCATTGCATAATTGTGTCGAACTGTCTCCCATTGCTGTTTAAAAAAAACAAACAAACGTAAAATTATTTTTGTCTTACAGTCGGCGACGGTTTTAGTAAAAACTGTACGACTTAAAAAATATTCCTGTTACTCCAGTGTTTTAGAGCACATTTTATTGATTTCTACAAAGTTTCAGAACAATTCTTTACGTAATAAACAAATGAGGGAGTAAATTGATTTTTGCCTACTGAAAACAGTGGACAAAAACATACATAGTCACTTGGAAGCTCAACTTTTATAGCAAAATCCAATACCAACCTGCTTCATAACATCAATTCATCCTCATCCATTAATGGCCAGAACCCCATATTATTCCTATGGAGGTTTTTCTAGGCTACACATTCAATGATAAACCGTGATTATAACACTGGTCATGAAAAATTCAGGTTAAGGAAACCTTTCAGAACATGTTGTACGTATGTTCACTGCATTTCAAGTCCCAAATTGCTTCGTCAATTTTCGTCGCTAAGTAGAAAAACTAAAAAAATGCCATAGACTCAAGCCAAATCACCATTGCCCAAATAATTATTTAAACCACAAAATAATCAATGAATGAGTATGTATTGATGTTATGAAGCAAGGTGGTAAAGGAATTTGCTATAAAAGTTGAATTTTCAAGTGTCTGTTTATGTTTTTGTCCCTCGTATTTAAAGTTTTGTCCACTTTTTTCAATTTTCTCCCTCATTTATTGTTCTGAAACTTTGTAGAGATCAATAAAATGTGCTCTAAAACACTGGAATAACAAGAATTTTGTAAGTCGTATAGGTTTTACTAAAACCTAAAAACAATGTTTGTTTTTAAAGTTTTGTCGCTGACTGTACCTCGTCTTTCGTTATCTTTTATGTCACATATCCTGCTGCTAACTTCATTTGCATATTTGCAAGTCGAGTGAAACAACTCATCCAGACACATAGTATCAGCTTCAGTGTCTACCATAGTGCAATGTTTTCTGGGAGTGGTTTGCCTGGGACTGGCATTCACGCTTCCCAAAGTGTAATTGCGCAAATTGAAATCACTCATGGCTGCAGGAAAGTTGAAGGACATCACCACGAAATTTCTTGTTTTTGTTCCATTTTGGGGTTTGTGATGAATCCATTCATGTGACTGAAATTTTTATTTTTCCATTTAGCGACTTTTTTTGGTTTGATTTACATCATTTTAGCTGGTATAGCAAAATGAATCAGTTACATTTTGAAAGTGATGACAAGGGTTTAGCCATTTTGTTGAGAGACATCATTGTTATGTCACTGATGATTTCTGTGCCTTTTTTTGTAATTATACAGGGTAAGCACCTTTGATTGTTTGGAGTGATAAAATGATGAATTCATGATGTGTCACAGTTTAAGATCACAGAACGATACAGTATATATCATATAGTGTTTCGGGATTCACTAAATCAGCATGTGATTGTACAATCATTGATAGGTTTTCAATTTGGATATAATTTATCAAAATAATCTGAAATTTGGGTAAAATAATTAATTAGTTTTGGAGATAATTTTAAAAAATAATCTGTGAAATCAAAGGTTCATGGAACCGGGGCTACTTTTCGTACAACTTCAGAACAGAAAGAACTGCTCACAAGTTTATGGGACAAGCAAATTTATTTATCAATAAAAAACTTAGGGAAAACTGTTTCCTGTAAAAAACCAATCCATTGATTCACTCGAATTTGACCCCTAGACTTCAAATTTAGGGATACCGTAAAGTGGGGTTATTTGAGATTTTAAGGGCTATTTGGGACGATGTAAAAAAAAAAAAACTTTTGAAACACCATAACTCAGAGCTTTGTGATTGCGATGCCAATTCCAATTGAGAAATCGAAACTATTCGCCTTAGGTTATCACCTCTAAAGGTCAAATTGATTTTTCAACGGATATTTTGCTTACAGGATTTTTTTAAAAGTACCCGCACAAAATCTAAGTTGTTTATTACATAAGAAATTTGCTGCTTTGGGAAGTTTTAGCTCTAAGAAAAACTAATGGTGTTTTACGTTCATGCAGAACATACACTTCCTATGGGTCCTACAGATTCCCCATAAACTTGTGAAGATGGTCTTGTGCAATACTCCTCCCTTGGAGGTTCTGCTGGGGCACATGGCAATGCCACTTATTGTTGGTTCCTCATTTTCTTCCTCTATTCCTTTAAAGGTTTTTTTGTCTTAATGGTTTGTTTTTTCCATTTGGTTGTGCCAGTGGGTCTTCTTCGTTCCACTGGCATCGATTGGGGTGCCTTGATTCAGCAGCATTGATTGTGCTAAGAAACTAAGAAGGGTTTGTGTTTAATTTGACTTGTGTACTAAATTGGAGTTTGATATTTTGGTTTTGATGTTTGTGATTTGTCAGGTCGTGTATGACCTAACTTGCCATTAACGACCTTAAACATTACCTCTATTACTCTCTGTACAATTTCTAACGGTTGTTGTTGTGTGCACTGCCAATTTCTGTCATGTGTATGCTGGGCTTCAACTTTGGTATTTATCGAAACTGGCCTTGAGTTTCAATGTTTGTACAACCTACGAACATTTTTAACTTACGGTAACTTCATTTGGTAGCAATTTTTCTTTTTTTTCACACTTGTGTGATGTACTACCAAACCAAATAAAAGTATATCCAATTTTAGGAAACTAGTTATTAAGTAAATTTTTAAACCATTCATTCGAATTTATCTATCATAGGAAAAAAATAAAAAATTACCAAATACAAAAATCTCACACATATGAACTGATCAAAGTTTACCACCGAATCAATCAGCCCTAGTTTAAGGTACATACATAGTAGTTCACATTTATTTAGTTTTTAATTTACGGTAAATTTTCATGTTTTGGTTTTCGTGTTTTCGTGACTTCGCTTAATGTGATACATTATCCTTTTCCGTGTTTTGTTTCAATGAAGAGAGTTTGCTCAAGCCCTACTTGTAACAACTTATAAACTTATGACTTATAGGACATGTCAATCAGTTACCATAAATCATAAGTTTAAAAGATAAGTTTTTAAGTTGCTGTAAGTAGGGCTTGAGCAAACTCCCTAATAATGAATTGTAATGTAACTTTATTCACTGTTCACTAGTTTACGAAAAAGTCTAACAAATGAAACACAATCTATTATAAGCATTTAATAAATTTGAAATAAAATTATTATAAACACTCCATCGTCTATATTACAAATCTAATTACACTCCATGTACAAATAAAAATTTTCATAGCAGACAAGAAATATCACTCAAAAAACAAAGTAAATAAGTTAAAAAAAAATCCATCACAAAGAAGCCTTCATAATTAAATTTTGTATTTACAAAATATCATAGAAGTTTTTATCAATTTTTTTTAAATATCATATTATAAAATACCTTTTCTCTGTATATTACAATCAGATTAGAAATGCATGTTTGTTTTTTGTTTTTATAAATTTATTTACAAATATGAGAAAAAATAAAAACTTTCCCGATACTTAATTTTAACACAATAATGAAGGTCAGCAGGTCCATTAATGATGTTATTCCAAGAGTGTTGCCAAGTGCATTTCCTTTTTCCATCTAATAAACAAATATTATTAATTTTATTGCTGTTTCTGCAGTCTAGTTTGAGTTGGCCCGGTATTGCAGTACAGGGAATCCATTTTCTGAATTCGGTGTAACAAGTTGGAAACCAAGTTTAAGGTAGTGCAATACCAGGTCAATATATTATAGAAGATTTCAATAAAAATCATACTTTTCTGTTGCGTCTTCATTTTCGCCGCAGAAGACTAAGGAATGATGATTTGGATGGATCAAATGGAAGCCCAAATTGGGGTCGCCGCCTTCGAATACTTCAGAATTGTTCTCTAGTTTAAACCCCAGGAGAGGCTTACTTTCTAATGCAGCCACATCCTATAAACAAAATAAAATTTTAATTTTAATGTGTATTGTGGTATTTCCCAGGTTTAGGCAATTGCCGAGTGAAGAGTGCGTGCCTTGACCAATCACCAACCCTGGAATAGTGTGGGTTAAAATACCCAACCTGTCCCAGAAGCCCCAGCTTCAAATTCATGATCCAACAATGACCGACATTCCTCTAGGTCTTGAGGTTGTACGAGCCCAATTTCGGACACAGTCTGTTTTTACCGGTGCTCTAGGTTTTTGTCATGTACGTCCAATAGTTCTTACATGGAACACATGCATACTCACTTGCCAGGCCGAAAAGCTAGGTAGTGAAGCAAATCAACCAGTTGATTCACCGGTAAAACACAGACTAATTTATTCACAATCATATCCCCTAGTTATAAATATAAAACCAACTGCTAAAACCAACCACAGACTACACTAACAACACAACGGGTGTGTGATGCCATGCTTCCAGTGAACACTCCCTTAGGCCCCGTGCAAATGGGCGCTTGTGTTTTGTGCTTACCCGCCGCAAGTTACAAGCTTATCTTCATGCTTGAATGCCATAGGGGAAAATTGTTTTTCTGTGCATATTCATTCTTAAAACTACATTTCTTTAATAGTCGAATGAATATCAACAGAATTCTTGTTATAAAAGTGATTTTGTTTGTTTATAGAACGACGAAATCTTACATTTCGAAGGTCAAAACCGTTAAGGAGTTATAGGAGGCAGAGGACCGGTGAAAACCTGAGAATACTGAAGCCATGTAAGACCCACGTAGCATTACAATTTTGAATCAGACGAGCCATCAACTGTTGCAAGTGTTGTAAGTTTTGTGTATATAGTAGACAATTAAGTGTTTTAATGTGGGTTTTTCACACGAAACTATTTTCCCACACTAGTTGATTATTCAGGGCTGAATCATTTAATACTTGAAAACTGCTCCAAGAATTCCGACATCCAAATTTACGTTTTTTTAATATAGGGCTCTTTCATTAGAACTGTGATCGGAGAACTCGGGTTACATGATCAGAGCAGTCTCCAAGCACTAAACGAAACTGCCCTCAATAAACTTCCTTTTATCACAAGTTGGTGAAAGACCCGATATAAATTTGTGTCTTTATTTCGATTAAAGCAAGTAGCGCGACAACTCCATATTGTAAGACAAGAGGATTTGACCTCTGGCTTTAACCAAACTCTAAAGACGGACCTGAAAAATGATAGTGGCAACAGTCTCCTAGGCAGTACAATTGCAACAATGACAACTGCAAGAATGTA
Organism: Geophilus flavus; assembly: GCA_034695885.1. NCBI lineage: Eukaryota > Metazoa > Arthropoda > Chilopoda > Geophilomorpha > Geophilidae > Geophilus > Geophilus flavus. Next base: position 12,964 of record JAQFZO010000876.1, on the reverse strand, counting down.
CAGAGTACATAAATTGTGCCAAATTCAAATCCCAAATATAGACAGACTCCCACAGCGCTCTCACTTTAACCGACCACTAAACCCAGACCCGAAAAATGACCGTGACAACTGTCTCCTAGACAATATAATTGCAACAATGACAACTGCAAGAATGTACATAAATTGTGCCAAATTAATTCAAATCCAAAATAGACAGACACCACGCGACAAACCTAGTTAAACTGATTACCACCAGATGGCAAACCACGCGTGCTCGGAACAAAAATGTCCACAGGCATTGTTGGATCATCCCACCCCAGCACTTAAGATATACCGTCTAAAAATCCAAGAAAACTCGATTTCTACTCAAGGATATTATTTTCCATGATGAATCACATTAGTGTTTTAATGAAATTTAAATGAAGTTTTCTCATCTCTCTCATTCCTCCTTCCTTGTTAATCTCATTAATGTCTTAAAAATTCCAACTCTCCTTGCTTAATCTTCAATTATGGACACACTCGAAGCAACAGTGACAAAATTAATTTGATACATCAAAAGCTGCTTCTTATCCCTTTAAGCGTCATCAATTTTTCACCAATTTGGGCATAGAGCAGCAGCAAAACCTCAATTCAAAGCCATCATTCAGGTAAATCAAACAATTGGAAATCCAATTTATGAGTGCAATTTCTCAAATTAACTCACTTTTAATTAACCCTAAACTACATCCCTGCAGCACCCCTTCCTTCCCCCTTCTACAGAAAATCATTACAGTCGAGCTGAGCAGCTTTCTTTCTTTTCCATCTGTTACCATGACGCAATTAGAGGATCTGCTACCATGAAAGCATTACATCAATTAGAAGGGCTTTATATATTTACAAACATCTGTTTCATTAAAATTTCAACAAATTAAAGTGTCCTGCAAAATAATATCGTTTTCTTTTTATAAATTGTTATTTGATTGTTGCTTTCCTGTTGTAATCGGTTGTTAGGCCAGGTGAAAATAAGAGCTTACCCTCGAATCAAAACCGTTAGATGAATCCTGGAGGCTTTCATATGTTTTTGAAAGTGCGCATGCGCGCAGGCTTAAAAATCAAAAAATTTGGATCGGGAAATTAGCCTTAAAACCAAGCGCGAAGCCCAAGCGTAATGCTTAAGCACATACATAAGCAACTATTTCACTGGGCCTAGTTTGGTATGGATGTTGCTTTATAGTGGAACCAACTTACAATGCCCTCGTTCACAGCAGACTTACCAATCCTGATTAGCAATTTGTGTGAACATAAACTGAGTTAATCAATCTAGTTTCAAGCACCATCTGAACTGGGTACATGAACCTTGTTCTCAAAACTAGATTCATGCATGAATCTGATTCATTTGTCTAGGCACAGACTAAATTGTTTGCATCGGTCTGCTTGTACTTCATACACATGGTCAGTAATAGTAATAAAAATATCACAAAACACCCAGTATTTGTAACTTATTAAGAAACTTCTATCATCTTCTGTATCATTTATATTTGGAAAGAAAATCTAGAAAAATCAAGATGACCCAGCATTTTAAATTGAATCAAATTGACATGAACTCCAATGATTGGTGTGAACACTAATCAAATCCAAGTCTTAATCCCACTAGGATTAACGTGGGTTGGATTAGTCAATCCAGATTAAATTAATCTAGATTGGCTGGTGTGAACATAGTATTATAACGCCAACCTGCTTGTAACGCCACTTTTTATTTTCCCTAAGTCATCTAAAATAATACTAAAATTACCCGGTTATAACGCCGACCCACATGTTAAGCCACTTTTCTCCCAGTCCCAAAATGGCATTGTAAGCCGGTTGCACTGTAATTCAATTGATCAAACCAACTGCAAATCAATTGGTATTGACATTTACAGAAACTTGGTATTGCCGAACAATCGATACTAATTGATTTCCAGTTTGTTTGTAAATCCTCTAGTTGTACGCGGGTCTCAATTAGACTGCGAACAGTGCGCAGGTGCACTATTAAAGAATTTATGGTATGTAAATACCACTGTTGGGTTCTTTCCTTATCCAGATGTGAACATAAACAAATGTATAGGCTTCCTTGCCAAGATGTTGAGCAGGGCAAACGCACACGACTTGACAAAAACCGAAGACAAAACCACTTCAACAAACCATCCAGCAAATCATCCAGCCTCAAAAACTTTTGTCTATACACACAACTTTTTTTTCCTACCCGCCAGAAAAGTGACGACACCGTTAAAACAATCTTATCGCCCTGCCCCAATGTGGTCAATCTTGGGAACCGGATCAGCTGACAAACACAGCAAACCCTGCAACGGCATCGAAAACCTAATTTTCTCCTCCATCATAAAACAAAATGACACGCCGTACAACCCAGACATCAAACCCCGTATCTCTTCCCACTTTCACACATCCGCACTCTTTGCACTCCGGTCTGTAATCGCTTTCAATATCAGCAGCCGGTTTTAAAGCGAGCAAAAATTGCAACCATCAACACTTTTGAATTATTTAGTCTCCCCCACCTTTATCAAGCGCTTCCCCAGCACACACATACACACACATCTTTAGTTTTAATAACTAACTTCCATTAGCTTAATGGTGGTTGCAAATGACCATAGACACCTTTCGGAAACATCGCTTTCCCTGGAGACCCGACAAACATGCGCTGTAAGCCTGCATGAATCAAACTCGTGTTTTTGCCCATCCTAGGGAACATGTATTAAATATTTTGCATATGCTGGTGCTGGATAACGATTTTTTCCATCAAGATTTTATAAATTTTATAAAATTTTACTTTGTGTTGTTTTACGGAAGTGTTTTTGATGGTGTGGTGTGTTCTTGGATTTGCAAATTATAGAAAATAAACTAAAAGGTTTAATCTTATTTGTCTTTACAGCACAGGATTAATTACAAACATAGAAACAATAGGGGCATTTAAAATTCTTGTTTTTGCTATTTAATTCCGTTTTTTTTTGTTTTTTAAAAACAGTTTTTGATAAAAAACAGCCGAAAACACCCTCTACAAACCAAATATTTTTATTTTTTATTTGTTTTTGATCGTTAGTTGCTTATTTGACCACTGGAGAAGCAGAAAAACAAACACAAAAAAACAAAAATGACTTAATCGGGTCGTTTTTACCCGATTTAAATTTGTTTTTGATGAATTTCTGAGGGAAAAATAGCAGAACTTCGAATGAGACCAGGATCTAGTGATTTTATTCGTAATTCCATGTCAGTCGACTCGTTACTCGGTCACTTTGATGCCATTCTATCAGTTTTGGTCGTGTCGGACACATTGGTTTATTTAAATTTATTCAAACTACCCTGGTGTCTATTTTTGTGTGATGCATCAATAGACAAATGATGACGAAATTTTGTTTTATGATAATCTTAAAGCAAAAATGGTTTTAAAATTTGTTTTTATTACCACTAGTGTCCAATGTGTGCAAAGCATTAATGGACGAATGATGACGTAATTTTATTTTTTATTTTATGTTTATAGGAGAAAGTTTTTCGAAAACAAGAGAAAAACATTAAAACAAAAACTTTGAATGCACCTATTATAATAATAAACTTATTAATTAACACATTTGAGTGACTTCACAATTGTGTGATAGTGTGTGGGAAGAAAGTGCGCTAAGAAAAAGGGTTGTGGAAGATCTCATTTGGATAGGAGATTATGTATTTATTAGGTTGAATTTGAAGGAAGGATTGGAATGTGTTCTTTGTATAGAGTTTGTTATTTTTGAGTTTTTTTTTTTTTTCATGGAATATTAGTGTGGAATGACGTCTGTGAAGATGGCAGCATTAGGTTGGCTCTTTGGGTGGTATGAATAAAAAGGAGTGAATGCTTTTATACTTCAGATTTTTGAAGAAAATAGTCTGAAATGTACTGCATGAATAAAAAGTTTAAAAAATGGTTTTGATCTATTAAAAATTAGCATTTACTACTATAGGAAAGGTTTCACTTCTTTTTCAATAACATTTTCCTAAAATTGGAGTAGCACTCTGTCTGACAGAAAATGCAATCCCTTTTTAGAGTGCCATCTTTGTGTTTGCACTTTATATTTATTTATTTTTTATCCAAAACGAGTGAACTATAGTCTGCTATGAACGAGTTCAATGAGCCAACCATTTTAACCACGTTACGAAATTATTCCAACCAACCATCCAAAAAAAATAATTAAATTAAATAAAAATAAAATACAACCAGGAATTTCATGATATAAACTATCAGACAGAAGTACAGTGAACAAGATTATGGTTAATATAACATTTTTTAGTGTAGTTCCGGACACTGCTGGGTCCGCAACCAAACCATCCGGTTTTCACAGATTGTCCGATCTTAACAGCCGTCTACAACTACATTACGTGCATGGAATATTTCTAGTCAGATGAATGTTTCTCTCGGCAAATAATCCCAAACAAAGCAGTTTACATGCAAAGAATGGTCTGATCAAACGATCCAAACAAAAGAAAACAAACCGTTATCGAATAAAAATACAACAGTCAACACTGTGAAATCCGGCCATCTTAAAATCCAGACAACTGTGAAGACCAGACATGACAGGAAGTTGGGAACAATTTGGGGGCTCATTTTTAAAAAAATAAAGGAAAAACAGCCGTGAAATCTAATGGGTTTCGTTGCGCACGGCACTGTCCGGGTTTCACAATCACAACATCCAACCCTTTACAAAAAGAATATTCCGATAACATTTGGGAATTTTGTTTAAATTGTAATTGTTTTAATTTTTGTATTTGACAGGTCCCGTATGGCCACAGCAGCCGCTCTAGACATTAAGCCTTACTTACTACTGCGCTACCCGGTCTTAATGACCGGACTTCAGAGTCGACGGTATTGATTTACTTCCCCGATAAATTTAATTCTGGGAATCAAAACTTCGTACACAAACTACTTGTATATACGTAATATCTGCCTGCGACATCAAATATCTTTGTAAGACAATAATACAACAATCGAGACAATTGATTCTTTTACACAACATTTCTCAACTTCAGCTACTCCCGAACGATCCTCAAAATTCTCTGCATGGAACACTACTGCCATCTAGTGGGATGAAAACAAACCTCAATTTTTTCATTCTTTTTTCTAATTTTTTAATTATAAATTAAATTTTAAAACGTTGATTCAATGTCACTTTATGTTATCCCATTCTCGTTCGACAGTATCCCAAAAACAATAAATATAACCTCTACCTCTTTTTCGACCGGAGATGAGGATGACTGCCAACAAACACTGGAGATGACGTGCTGACACTTCGACAAACATGTCAAAAGTTGAAAGTCATTAAAGTTTTTTTTAACGTTTATTTTTATCAAAGACTCGCGTCACGAGCATCATCGGCGTCACTTGCATTGCCCGAAGACTTCCTCGATTCTAATTTTGAAATTCCATGTGATGCGAACACCAGATGTTTCGACTTCGAGGCTTCAGGTCGGAAAATTAAATGAAATAAACGTAAATTATTGACTATATTGGAAAAAAAAACAGTTAAATGTTATAGCTTGGATAGTTTGGGAATAAACGAAATAATATGACACACTACAGGGTCTCAGGAGCCAAAACCCTTTGATAACACCAATGAGGCTACTATGTCCCTACAGAAGCTGCCAAATTGGCACTACCGTACCGAGTTCTCCCTCGCTTTAGTGACATATAGTTATCTTGGAAAACATGTCACTAAAGTGGGGTGGTCATTATTAGTATTTCTGAAGTTGCCACCAGGTGGCACCTTCATTGAAAATGTCTACTAGCAGTAGTAATAAATGTCAGAAAATCGATAGCTGAAAAACAGAAAATAAATAAATTTATAGAAGATGGCAATACTCGACCCCAAAATTCCATGCTTTTCCCCCAAAAAACCTAAATTTTACATTTTTATACCCCCAATTTTTAACTGGTTTCTACCCCAAAGCCACTACTTTTTTCCCCCATTTTTCAAACTATGGTAGTTATAATTGTCCAGCAAAATATGATACTAACTTGTAAGGTGAGGTATCATTAAAGCTTGTTCCACCATTTTGTTTTTACTCGGAAGCAGCTGGAAACCAACCTATACTCGATAGGAGTCTGTGGACTCTTGGAGTTCTAGAAACTCTGTTGACAAATAAGAGTTCATCATCAGGTTGATCTAGATCCACAAGCTGTTAGCATTCGCATCAACAGATCCAAACCTTTGGTGTGAACCACTGTCACATACAGGGTAAAAGCTTAAGTTCAGAGGCTGAACAATTACAGTTGATGGATTGAAGCAATTCAGTAATTCTGGCACAAGGAAGTTTTCAACATATTCAAATACAGTACACTAAAAAAAAGTAGGCATTTTACCCCAATTATGAAGTATTTGGGTTTTATCCCACAGCTAACTCCCGATTTGTAGTAAACTCCTTAAGTTATGACGAGCTGAACTTGTATCAACACAAGTACAAGATTTTAACACTAGGAAATTATTACAACATGGCACGTGAAATGAAATGGCAACAGAGATTCTCAAAACAAAACAATTCACAATTTATTCTTAACATAATGACAAACTAAACAAAATGTATTCCTCATGTAAAAGTTTTTTAAAATATAAGTTTAAAACAAACACCCACAAAATAATCCAAAAACCTCCATGAAGAAATTCATCAGAAACATTACTAATTTAAATAAATAAAAAAAAATTTGAAAAAATTGATGAAAAATATTAACTTAAAACTTTGGTTTTATTCTCACTAACCTCCTCCCATCCCCTCCCCACATCCCAAAAAATGTAATAATAATCTTCTTAAAAATTTCAGTCATGTTTAATTCCATATTCATGTTAGAAAATTCAATTCCCCACCTCCCCCTCCTCCCCCTGCCGTTTTCCTCCCCAAAGAAAAATTAATAAAAAATGGAATAATAGAAATCATTAAAAAAATTTATTGATCAAATTTCCATTCCCTCCATCCATCCATCCCTTCCCTTAAAAATATTAATAAAAATTTAGAAAAATTCCATTCACCCTCCCCCGCCACCCCACCCCACCACTATCCCATCATACCATACATACACAGACACAAACCCCTAAAAAAATCCCCATTTCATAAATTTCCCCTTCAGCAAAATCTTGATTGATTTCTAACTGCCTTAAATTCATTCGCCGAAGAACCGAAGAACCAAAAACATTAAAATTCCCATCAAGAGTCAAAACAACCATGGAAAAAAATAATTCTGAGAACAAAATGATCTCATCCAATACACAAAAAACACCCACAAGGGAGAGGATAGTTATTTACTAAAAACAGTCAAAATATTTAAATATATATTTACCAAAAACGGTGAAATATTTATTTATATTTTTAAAATGTCACCTAATTTTAAATAATTTGATTTCAATGGTTTACCCCAATTTTGAAGTATTTTTGCCCCATAGCTAACTCCGGATTTGTAGTACCGGTATATAAACTCCTTAACTTGTAACGAGTACGAGATTTTAACACTAGGAAATTATTACAACATGGCGCATGAATTTATATTTAAAATAAAACCATATAAATAGAGTCTATGGCAGAAGATTTGACTATTTCTGTACAAATTTCAGTGTTTTATGACAAGAAAAAAATATTTATTTAAACAACTATCCTCTCCCTATCCCCAACTCACCCCAGTTTCCCTTTCCCATAAAATAAAATAAAAAATTGGAAAAACTAGAAACACAGTCAACAAATTGGCAGCAAACTGATATAACATCAGAAGCAATTTCCTTTCCCCTAGATTGTAACTTTGTACTGTATATATGGCTCCCCCTTGGAATAATTAACCATAATGCATGAAATGAAGCAGGGTCTAAAACACGAAATGGGGCAGATGCAGACATATATGGGGGTTGAAATGACTATTGATTATAAGGGTGGGTTAAAAGATGACTCAAAGTCTGGGGAAACTGGCGCCGGAGGGAAGTTTTCTATATGTATCGAATCGAAAACTCCCCCTCGTATTTTACTGCACCACTTCACTGCCAAACTGTCTGGTGTGACTATGCGTCTCAGAGTTTTTCAAACTTTCAATGGGTGAGATGTTCGGTTGTTGTTGTTTTTGTCGATGTTGCAGTCTGTTGGCATTAGATGGCGCTGCGAAATGGGAGTGGAAGGTGGGACATTCGAGTAAATCTCGTAGACCCAAAATTTTATGATTTGCATATCAAGTAAATCCTGTAAATCCTAGTAAATCCAAGCAATGTAAATCAAGATAAATGTAAATAAATCCACGTAAATTCAATAAATCAAGGTAAATCCAAGTAAATCCATTCATTTATTGGATTAGGTTTAGTAAATCTCGTACACCATTTTGTCGATTGTCGGCCCCCTCGGGTGGGAAGTATTAGAATGACCAAATATGGTCATTTTATGAAGCAACAACTAACACCATCTATGATTAACATAGACAAATCCACAATATTTACAGCCATTTATATCTTTGGGATTTTTTTCCTGCTGTGTAATTTCTCCAAATAAAATTCACCGTAAATATAAATCCCGATTAACTAATCAATAAATCAAAATCCCCGTTGATTCACCCTAATTTAATAATTTCCTGCACATTTTTAGTCAATAATCCCCATAAAATCAATCAAAATCAAGAATAAATCTAATAAATCACATTAAATCCCAACAAATCACAGAAAAACCTCACAAATTCACTGATTTCTTGCATGATTTACCCCATTTTTATTCAATTTACCCAGATTTACCCCAAAACGTCAACTCCCTCGACAAAAACTAAAATTCATGACTTTTTATTCTCCCAGGGGCACCTCCCACTGACGTCATCAATCTAACCCAAGTGTCTGGGAGTGACACAAACATAAAAGGGTTTCCCCAAACTCATTGATGCATAATCGACGCAGCAGTGAAGCCGACTTATTGACTCCGAGTGTCATAATTCATGCAATTTACTCGCCCGAACTGGGGTCGCAGCGTTGGCCCTTTGGTGTAATCGAAACGGAGTAATCGGAATGATCGGGCGGCATCGGATGACAGTAAATTACTCTTAAGGACATCCCTCGAGAAGTATCGTGATCGTATCTGTTGATTAGATAGGGTAATACGAGGCCAGTGATGTTCAGGCGTAAAGTATGGACAGGAATTTAATGGGGATGGTTTGATGGGAGGTTATGAATTTTTAATTTTTGTCGTTAGGGGATGGGTTTTTTTGGATTGTCGAAAAAGTTGGAATGTGGCAGAAATATCGATGTTTTGAGGGAAATATCGATATCGGTACTGTATTGCCGATAATCAAAATCGATATTTTGAGGAAAATATCGATATTGTCAAAAATCGACATCGATATTTTTTATAAAGCTATTTCGATATTTTTCTACTCCAACACAGATATTTATCGAGTCAATTTCGATATTTTTAGAAAATTATTATAAATTGATTTTTTCGATAAAATCTTTTAAATGACTAATCCAATTAATCCCTAAAGAAATTCTTTTTCTTTCAACTCACACAGAAATTAGTCGATTTCCTGTCCCTCGAAGTTTTCAACGATATCTTGCCAGTTGCATATAGTTGCATGCCAAAATCAAACTTCTTTCATTGAGAAATCGAAAAAATATCGGTTTCTCAGTCTCAGGAAGTGGATGAATTTTTTTTTGAACTGGAGTAATCCATCAAATTCAGGCCAATTAACAGGTGTTCTGTGATTTCACCAGGTATCTGGTGACTCTGGATTTAATGATTTTACTATTTTTTCATCTGGATTTTTATTAGTTTGTCCCTTTTCCCACACGATTCATCATTTACAAAACAATGCAATTTTATCTTTATTTACACATTTCACAAGCAAATTTTCTGTGCAAACCAGTGTAAACACGCTTGCACTGCATCCTTGCAGTTGCCTACAGCGGCGAGCAATGAAATAAAATTTTTTTTTTTACAATACAACAGATCTTTTACTCAAACGACCTCTCTCTCTCTCTGTTCTCTACATCCAATATACTAACAAAAAAACATCACATTCCAATTCATCTCTATTATTCGCATACACCACTCAAATTTAGCCCTTCTCAAATACGGTAACGCCTGCATTGCGTAGGGTGTGAACATAAAAAGTGTGAACCAACCTTTAAAGGGATAGTGCAATGAATTTAAAATGCCATGAAATTTATACAGATGAAACTTCAGTATTAAAATAGTAAGCTTACTCACAATTATTTTCAATTTTTTTAATCCACTATAAGCAGTGTAAAACCACGATCCTATGACGTCATTACACGTCTGTTGTCAATTGTGTTTTAACTGCGTTGTAATAAACGTTTTTGTGATTTTTTGATTTCTAACTTCGAAAAACTGTCTAAACGCAAAGTTCTCGAGGAATTTGGCCTGGTTGCTGTACTAGAACACGCCGTACACAACCTTGAACACGTGTTATGACGTCATATAACGTTCGAAAATGGCGCCCACATTTGAAATGTAGTTTTCAGAATCGATAAAGAAATGACCTTATAACTAATTATAAAGCTTGTAATGAGTCATAAAATTGTAATTGGGCATAATCACTGCCATTTACAAGTTCATTTACAGATTTAACTACAAAATTATAATTTTTGTTGGACTATCCCTTTAAATATTTACAATATTTAAATTTATCCCTTTACAGAACTTTGCCTCAACATCGCATTCTTCTCGCTGGATTTCAGTGGTTTCGGACACCAGATGGAAATACATCAACTCCCGATACCAATCGATACACTCAACTTGACAAACTCTCGCCTCCCCCAAAAAACTAGAAATTTCTTCCACCACATTACCCACTCCCCCAAACACTCCCCCATATCCGCTTTCATTGCATTAAGTGCATCATCCGACATGCAATTCCTTGCATTGTATAACGAGGGAGCATCGGGGAGTGATAGTGGCGGGCTTTTCCATGATTAATGCGTCGGATGACCGTAATAATGGCGCCCCCTGCCGGCGCTGTCGACGGCAGACAGGCGGCGGCGTGCGGCCGACATCCAGGCCAGCTGGCGCCATCGTGTGCAACGTCTGCACACGCTTCATGTGACATTCAATTTGTAAATAGATACTTGCGAAATGGAAATCTTGTTTGTTTTGGCTTTTCCACCAATTTTCTCTCATCTGGTTTTTTTTCTTTTTTGTTTTGTTGTTTGCTGTGTGGATGGACGGTTGTTTACGGGGTTGGGATTAAAGTTGCAGTTTGTGGATGAATGGGAAATTTGCTGGATAAGGGGTTGGGTGTTGGTGGCGTCATTGCTGGGTTGATGGGCTTTTAGTCGAGCATATGGGGGTGATGGAAATTTTTTTTTTGCTGGATGGAGGATGGTGAGGAGGATTTTTTATTTTTGTGTTTTTGTTTGGGGTTTGGGGTGTTGGGTTTGTATGAAGTTGGTGGGAATGTTTGACTGTTTTTTTTTTCTGGGTTGATTTGATTGTGGTTATGAATTGATGGTTTTGGAAATTATGTTGAAATCGGGGAAAATAAAGTGGAATCTGTTGAAATTTTATTGAAATTTGATTGAAATGATTCTTTGCAATTTTGAAAAATTTGTATGGATTGAATTGAAAAATTCACTTCAAAGTTTTGGAAATCGGATGACTTGAATGGAAAATCACTAAAAATTAATTTTATTACATTGAAATCAATGGAAAATCAAGTGAAATTAGTGGAAAATCAATTGAAATAAATGGAAAATCAATTGAAATCTTGAAAACTTATTCAACAAAATGGAAAAAATCACTTAAAATCTAAGAAAATATCCATTAAAATCATTCAACCCCTACATGAATCTCAGAAAACACTTTATTTTCAAAATCCACCCATAAAATCAATCCTTTTCTATCCATACCACATTCGATCGAGCAACCCCTCCAAAAAAAACATTCAAAAACACGAAAAAACTTCCAAAAACATCTTCAAAAACCAGCTTGAAAACTCAACAGTCCATAGTCCATACACATACACTCAACCCTTCTTATAACTGTAAATAATATTCAAATAATCAACTACAAACATCTCAGTTACACTTTGCAAAGGGTCAAAATCGAATTAACTCACTTCACCAAATTACCTCACGCCCTAAATCAATACAAACCCAACAACCCACGGAGCCGGACAGACAAACCCTGTCCGACTCCCATGAATACAACAACCCAAAAAATCAATTCAATCATAAAACTTACCCTCAAAAACTCCCACAAACTTCAAATCGACCGAAATGCAAATCCTGAAAAAAAAATTTTAAAAAAAATTAAAAAATGGCGATTTCCAATATGGCGCACATTTGTTTTGTCTCGGATTTTATTTTCTATTTTATTACTACCGTTACATACTCATTCAATAGGATTCTCGGAAAAGCCATAACCGCAACAGATATAAAATTATGATGTGACAAACACATTAATAAGTTTTGGGTTAAGAGATTACCCATAAAATGACCGCCGCCATTAGAAACGACCATAAAACTCGTTACGGATGAAATCGGGCGTAATTTCGTGTTCGATTCCACTGCCCACACTTCAAATAAAAATGTTTTTGGATTAATAACTCACTTTTTAATTTCCAAATCGATTTTTCACACTTCCTGATCGATACTCGTCTCCGTGACTCGTCCTGCGCCAAGTTCGTCGATGGACACAGGACGGTTCCATATTTTTATTAATTTTTATTTTTGTGAATTTTTAATTACGACTGTCATCATGAATAATTAGTAATTTTTCCCGGGGGAATTAGTGTTTTAATCTAATTAAAAAATAATTGCTCATTTTTTTTTTACGCTTAATGTGTGGTCACGTGACTCACGTCGATTCGTTTTAATGCAGGACGATGCACAGCAACGAGCTACTGCCATCTATCGGTGAAAAATGAAAGTTTCGTCGCGTTAAATCGATACCAACCATGTGTACAAATGTACACAAGCCACTTCATGTATAGGAAAAAAAAATTATTTTTAAAGAATAAATTTTT
>JAQFZO010000875.1:0-19773 GCA_034695885.1 Geophilus flavus | reverse complement strand
TTACGTCTATGGGAAACCAACCAAACATGAAGAGTGTATTCGTTATATCGAGGAATTCGTTATAAGCGAGTTCGCTATATCGAGGAATTCGTTATAAGCGAGTTCGCTAAATCGAGGTTTGACCTGTACCAAGATTTACCTGAGGATAAGGAATGTAGCCTCCATATAGTCCAGGCCCAATAGCTAAATCATGCACTCCGTGCCACTTAGCTTCGGCCAACGTATACGTATGTCCATACACCGGCAGACCGACCACGATCTTCTCTTTGGGCATTCCTCCTTCCAACCAATGGTTGGTGGCCCATTTCTAAAACCCAAATAAAATTTAATATTTACACACAATACAATAACAACATTTTTTTTACTATATTAAAAGTATTGAAAAAAGGCAATTCGTCTCTCCGCTGAAAAAGCGGACTGTTGTATCCGGTGAATGGCAAATAATCGTGGAAAAAGTTGAAATCATAACACATGATGTTTACAAAATCGACGTATCTGAAATGAGAAAATCAATTGTCAGTTGTCACCTCATATTGATGAAGTTCTGGTTTATTACCCATTTGGCCTGAAAATGAAAAGGAAGCGAGGAAATGTTATTGTAAATTGTTTTTTTTATATGTATACTTTGTAAGTAATGCTGTCGTTGTCTTCGTAGGATATCCAATTCTTATCTTGGTAAGCGTAGGGGACTAGTGATTGGTTGTCAAAAACCCGGTTGGCGCCTCCTTTTAGGAAATCGCATGTCTGTAATTTATAAAAATGGAATTAAGACAAATACCGGTATGCCTAAAATAGAGGATTCGTTGGTAGAATCTAACAGGGCCCGGGCATCGGTTGTATTTTTCTGGGATGTCATCCGATGTCTCATTGCCATGTCTTATTTAAGACACCCAAACTGTCTTAAATGCTTTCAATAGATTTTCATAACTTTTGTCTGGCCATAAAACCTGTATTGTACGTCTCACTCGTTAGCCTGTCGGTAGGATCATGCCACAGACCAACGATTTATCTTGCCATTGGCTACAACCCACAGAAAGTCTGGCAGGGAAAATTAAATAAAATTTTTTCCACAGAAAATTCATTTTTTCTGTTCACATGCTCACGAAACAGACTTTCCGGGTGTTAAACTGGGTTTTAAACACATCACTTTTTTTTCTATAACCTATTTTTCTGTGGGCAGACTGATCACGCTGTGAGTACAGGTTGAACCTCGATTTAGCGAACTCAAAGGGACCGGCAAAATTTGTTCCTTAAATCGGGAGTTTGTTATACGGTACCCGATATAGTGAACTAATTCGTTAAATCGAGTCAATAGGAAATGCCATGCTAAAATTTGAAAAAAATCTTAAAATACAGTATTAATTGTTTTGCCACCTCAACCATTTCTTTTTTCCTGCCTCCACTTCTTTTAGCATTTCAATCTTTTTCGAAATTGGTAGATAATTTCTCGTTTTCTGAAGTCAAAGTAATGTAAAACGTGTAAAAAATAAATCGTAAATACAACCTCACTTTGTGTCGGGGCAGCCATTTTTCTAAAGGAAGTGAGTCTTAAATCGAGAGTAACATGACTTTCGGTTCGTAAAATTTGTTCGCTATAAGCGATAATTCGCTAAATCGGAATTCGTTATATCCGATTTTTTTTAACATTACGTCTATGGGAAACCAACCAAACACGTAGAGTGTATTCGTTATATCGAGGAATTCGTTATAAGCGAGTTCGCTAAATCGAGGTTTGACCTGTAATACTTTTTGCCAACTTGTGAAAATTCATAATTGTTTTAAAAATTTTACTTGGAGTATGGAGCGGAGTGGAGCAAGCATTTTGATGCTGAAGCAGAGCAACTGAAAAATTGGCCTGCTCCAAAGCCCTGCTTCGGAAGAATATGCTTAAAAATAGCCTAAAAGCTTGTTTCTGCCTTCCTGTCCACAAAATTTGCTATGTAGTCTGCAAACTCAAGATTGTATAAAGATGGGAGCTAGTAGCCACTGATGTTTTAGAAAAATATTGGGTTCTTATTGAATATTCTAACTGAAATTGCCGCATTCTTTCTTATTGAAACCTGGTTAAAAAGTAACTGCAGAATTCTACAGTCTGCAAAATTTAGACTAACTGCAAATCACCATCTTCAGACATTTACAAATGTACAGACTGTAATCTACAGACATTGGACTGCAGGCTTGATTTCAGCAGACTACTTTTAACTGGCAATTTCTAGGGCTGGGACTTGATTAAAATTTTTGATCGATTAATCAAAGGAAAATCGAGTTTTGATTTTTAGAAAAGAAAACTGTATTATTCTTTAGTATTTTTACAATTTTTATTTTTTACTTTATTTTTACGAAAAAAATAAATTTTCATGTCATTAATTTATTTACGTCAAACAAATTTAACCAATCAGCAACAACCGCATGGGCGCCATTTTGAAATGATTAATCGATCAACCGAAATTTTAATCAAAAAAAAAAAAAAAAAACTTAAAAATCTTAATCAGTCGACTTTTCCAAACCCCATTGCTCCAACATTTCAATCAACCAAAACCGAGATAATCCACAAAAAAAAAAAAAAAAAAAACAAATTATAAAATGCCGTTCAGAGCATTTTTATTCATCTCAATTTTTCAACGGCTCTTCGATAGTAGGATTTCCAATCCTAATTATTGCAAGAACAAAATCTTTTATGTACAATTCAGTGGAACAAAATACATAAACCTCGATCAACACTGGCCATTTTCTTCAGTACTTCATCATCATCATCAACTCAATTCAATTTTTTTCATCAACAAATTTAGTTGCACTCCCTCTGTAGTAGTAAAGTGTCAGTTCAAATTAACAGATACAAATTAATTGGATGTAAATAAGAAAATATTTATACATAATAAGCAAAAAGAAATTCAATAACAAACACTGGTATTTTTATGCAAATAGACTGTAAAATGAATTAATTTTTTCTTTTCTTATCCTCAATTTTTACACATGTTAACTATAAGAACAAGATATTAACATATACAGTATTGAAAATATTTTAACATGTGTAATAAATATTTCTTGTTGCTGTTGTTGTTGTGTCATTGAAAAATAGTTTCATTGCCAGAGTATAATCAAAAATTTTCTTTCTTTTTATATATAATAATAATATATAAAATCATAACAAAAAAAAAATATTTTAGTTATTTTTTTTAAATAAAATAAAAACAGAGGCAAAGCAATTAAAAATGGAAATAAGAAAAATGGAGGCTAAAATTAAGTGAAAAAAATATCCAGTCAATTGGATATGAACAATAATAACATTTTTTTTAAAAACTTGGGAAAAGAAAAGAAATTAATCACAGGTGAAGAAATTTTTTTTTCTTTTTTGTAATTATTTTTTGTTGAATTTTATTATTTTTCTTTTTTTTTTGTTGTTTTGTTTTTCGATTCAAATTCTGACAGTTTTTTTTCTCTGACCTTGTTGTCAATGTCAATCATATCTGTTAAGCGAATTCGTCGCCTTCAAACACCAGGAAATTCTAAGAATAAACAAAAGAATATAAGTATAATATTTTTTTTTTGGTTTTTTGGTTTTTATTAATATCCTGGTTAGTTTTTATAAGTTTTTTTTTTTTTTTATAATTTTATTTAATTCTATTGGATTGGATTGGATGGACAATGTTTGTTTGATTTTTTTTGAATTTTTTAAAAATATTTTTGAATTTTTTTTTTTTTTTTTTTTGAAAATTTACAGTAAAATCTTGTTGATTCGAGTGAATTTTTTGGGTTTGGTTGGTTGAATCGGTGTTTGCAGATTTTGGTTTGCTAGATACAGTGGTTTAGGATTATTAGGGCTCAAAATTTCGAGTTTTTGAAAAATCTTGAAAATTCAAAATCATGACAATTCAAAATTTTGAAACATCTTAAAAATTCAAAATTTTGAAAATTCTTAAAAATTCAAAATCATGACAATTCATAATCTTGAAAAATCTTAAAAATTCAAAATTTTGAAAATTCAAAATCTTGAAAAATCTTGAAAATTCTTAAAAATTCAAAATCTTGAAAAATTATGAAAATTCAAAATCTTAAAAAATCTTGAAAATTCAAAATCTTGAAAAATTTCATTTATATCTTAACAAAATATCGAAATATTGAATTTGACCGATATTGTGAGCCACATCGATAATGGAACCACTTTCTCAAGTAAAGAGTTTAGAATATTCCTGCAAAGAAATACTCTAATGGTAGAGCAGAACGAGCAGTTCAGACTTTTAACATATTTTTTTTTGGGAAATCCTGTTCGGATATTTTGAATTTTTATTCAATTTTTTGACTATTTCAGTAAAAATTTGAATAAAAATCGACATAAATTTACTGCCTGCTATAGTGAGTGGATTTTTAACAGAAATTTCCCCATTAATGTCCAAAACAGCAGCCAAACACTGCAAAATTAATTTTTTTTATCATAACAAATTTACAAAAATCATCAGGAAAAAAACAAAAAAATTGGAATTTTTATCATCAAAATTTCTTAAATCAAATTATTTGATACTAATTCGAATTAACAAGTTTTTACTGCATTTTAAATTTTTTTCATCTAATTTTTTTTTATTATCCTAATCAGAAAAATTAAATTTTACAAAAACTTGCAATGGTGGTTATAAAATCAAAATTTTGTATCAACAAAACAAATTGCATTAAACATAGAAAAATCCGTGAAATTTCAAAACTACGCGTTACGCATACATAATACCACATTTTCTAATTTAACTCATTACACAAATATTTTTTCAATTAAAAAAAATAATAAAATTCCATAACCACCATAAACAATCCAAAAATCAAATTAAAACAAAAAAACAAACATTGTCCATTCATGAGTGACAAAAACCTCAAATTTCAATTTATAAACAAACAAACTCAACTAACAAATCCTTTATATTTCTATCTCAACATATCAAAATAAAAAAACAAACAAATCGATATTTATACAGAAAATATAAAAAAAAAATACAATTTTACAACCACGATACATTATCGGCCAATTTTTTGTCTTTCTCACATTTTTGTAACTTTTCGCATGAATGAAAATCGATATATTCATCTAATCTTACACATTTCACAGTTCAAAATTTTTCAAAATTTTTTACAAAATGTGAGAAAGTCAATCAAATTATGCCGAAATTCTTCGTTTGTCGAAATTAGAAATTGGGAAAATTTGAATTTGAATAGGAATCTTCGTCATAAATAAACATTACCTTCGGAGTGTCGACGGCGACGGCTCTCTGTTGATTTCTACAAGAGAAATCGGAACTTAGAGAAATTTTTGACATTAAAAAAATGTGAAAATTGGGTTTTTTTTGGTTGAATTTTATGATTGGAATTTGGTTGAACTTACTTGGCTTTAGCGTGTGTCAGAATGTGAGACTTCAAATTGGTGGACTGTGCAAATTTCTTGTTGCAACCGTCGAACGGACACACGTATGGTCGGTCGCCCGTGTGGATTCTGACGTGTGTGCGGAGATTAAAATCGAGTGAAAACCTTTTCCCGCACCCTTCGAATGTACACTGGAAAAAGAAAAAAGAATTTAAATAATTGCCCTTAATTTTTTTTTTTTAAATCTCATGTAAATCATAGGATTTTTAAGATTTTTAAAGAAATTTTGGATTTTAATGAAAATCTCAATCTTTTAAAATGCAAAAAATTCTTTAAAATCCCATGTAAATCTCAAAATCTTAGGATTTTGAAAAATTTGAGATTTTCAAGGATTTTTGAAAAATTTTGAATTTTAGTAAAAATCTCAAAATCTTTAAAATGCAAAATTTCATTAAAATTCCATGTAAATCTAAGATTTTGAAGATTTTTTAAAAAATTTGAGATTTTCAAGGATTTTTGAGAAATTTTGGATTTTAGTGAAAATCTCAAAATCTTTAAAATCCTATGTAAATCTCAAAATCTTAAGATTTTGAAGATTTTTACAGGATTTTAGTGACACTCTGAAGAATCTTTAAAATTCAAAATTTCTTAAAATCCCACGTAAATCTCAAAATCTTAATACTTTCTATGAAAATCCCATGTAAATCTTAGAATTTTTAATTTTAAGATTTTTAACGAAATTTTGAATTGTAAAGATTGAGATTTTCAAGGATTTTCAAGAAATTTTTGATTTTAGTGAAAATCTCAAATCTTCAAGATTTTAAGAAATTTTGGATATTAATGATTTTTTAAATTTACAACAGAATTTAAGTAATTTTGAATTTTTAAGATTTTCCACGATTTTTTTTAAGAATTTGGGATTTTAGTGAAAATCTCGAAATCTTAGGATTTTAAAAAAATTGAGATTTTCACAGAATTTTTAAACTTTTAAACAAAATTTCTTAAAATCCTATAAAAATCTCCAAAAATTTAAAATCCTGTAAAAATCTTTAAATCGTTAAAATCTTGATAAATTCATAAAATCTTAAAAAACCTTAAAAATTTTTAAAAAATCCGACAAATTTCTCTAAAAGTATAAAAGCACCATCAACGCATGCGCAAAGTCTACTTTTAAATCAAAAACAACTTAAAAAGGTTTAGACTTTGACAGCACCGAAGGAAAATTGGCAAATCCTTTACGGTCATTCAAACCATAGAGTCGATTGCCAATATTTATTTTTATTTTCTCCTTAAAAAAAAAATCTCAACTCCAAATAACAAATTTCGCAAAATGTAAGTGGAAAACCATGTCACCTCATTTCCAACAAATTCAAACTGAACTTCGTTCCCGGATCCCACCCAATAACTACTATAGTACCACCGTCCACTCACTACTTTGGACTCCGATTAAAATGTCAAATTACATATTTTGACATTTCTCAACATCAACATCTGCATTCATTTAAAAAAAAAACAAAAAACAAAGGTATTTTTTATTAATTTTATAAGAAAAAAACTAGATAAAATGCTAAAATGGTGAAAATAATCAAAAAAAAAAATCCAAGGTATTATAAACCGCATCAAAAACAGCTTGATTTTATATATACGGTATTCTTCAAAGAAATAAGGTATTTTGAAAAGAAAGCAAAAAAATTACTAAATTCAACTTAATCTTTTACTAATTTTCCATGTTTTTTTCTGGATACAACAGAAGTAGGGCTGAGACTCGATTAAAATTTTTGCTCGATAATTACGATACCGATTAATACCCACGGCTTATATTAAAATCAAGTTGTTTTCGATGCGGTTTATAATCGAGGGCAGGTTCTATTGGTTGTGACATTTGGTTTTTTTTTTTTTTTTTTTTTTAAATAGCATTTTTAACTTAGTTTTTCCCCCAGCATTTTAGCATTAAAAAAATTACTTCGAAATTTACCCTTCCTACAGCCTATGTAATGGAAGGCCTTGCCTGGCCAACCTGGTCTCAAAAAGACCCCGACCAACTGCGCATGTGCCAACCCGGTTCAATTTTGACCCGAACAATTTTTTTTAAAATTCACATTCGAATTATATGAAGAGTTTAAAGAATATACACATAAGTTAAACTGGTTTTCTGATAGTTTTACTATTTTTAAGTACTAATTCTTTTCCAGAGCTGGGTCAAAAAAGACCCCTGTTGGCCGTAGGAAGGTTAAAAAAAAAACAAAAAACCAAACCAACGTACCACATTCTATCCGTAGGCGGCGGCGGTATATTCAGCACCAAAGTCCCACTCAACTCCTTCAACTCAACCGTCAAAATCAACTTGGTATTCGACACCCCTTCCATCGCCTTCCTCACATACTTATACTCAGTCGCATGTTGAAAATACCTCGACTGCGAGATCTTATCCACAAACCTCAAAATCTTTTTACTCGTCGCGCCCCCGCCTTGACTCGCGGCCAACCGCGACAACTTCACACCGCCAGCGCCAGACGACGTCCCTCCTCCACCACTACTACTCCCGGCGGACGCCTCGGCGGCATCCTGCGTCGTCGTCGTCGTCGTAAAACATTCCTGCTCACACATCTCATCATCAGTGGACGACTCCGCACTGTCCTCTTCGTCACTATCAAACGCCGCAATCTTCGGATTCGTCAAATTGACCGGCGACGGCAAATCCGATTCTTTTTTCAACTTCATCAGATTTAATTTCGTTTCGAGCGTCATCGTGTAACTGGATCCGGAATATCCGATGTCCAGGTCGACCCAGAGCCCCCTGTGGTCAGTTTGTGGCGCCCCGATGCGGTCGATCGACGGTAACTGGCTGCCGAGTTCCAGTGACGTGACCGTGAGTTCCTCCATGAAGTAGGGAAGTTTGATTTTGCTCAGTTTCCTCTGGATCCTGGCCACCAGCACGTCTGCCCACGCGGGTTCTCGTAAGAAATCCCAGAAAATTCGTCCCAAGAGGGCGTTTAGCCACTCTGTGTCCTCCGTGCATGCGCAGTCGTTTTTGTCGGTTTTTTCCGTTTTTTCCGAGTGGTTTTCGGGGTTTTCCGGGTGTGGGAGCCATTGGGACATGTAGTTGTTGAGTTCGTAAAGAGCTTCCGGTGAGGGCGCCATTGGGACGGTGGTTGTTGGTGGTGGGACGGTGTTGTTGTGGTTTGATTTGTTGGTGTTGGTGGCTTGGGTTAAGACCCAGTACCATTGTTCCTTGTCGCGGCAGGTGCGGGCGAATAAGTAGATGCAGTCTTCGGCGTGTTGGGTTGTTGTTGTTGATGTTGTTTGGTCGGTTGTTGTTGTTGTGAAGCTGTCTTCGTCGGTTGGGCTGACGGATAAATGGCCGGTGCGGCTGGCGAAGTCGGTCAGGAGGATGCACAAAGGGTATTTGCGGCTCCATAGTCTGGAATTAGAAAGTTGGATTAGTTTTTTGGAATTTTTGTTTGAATTTTTTGGTTTTTTTGAATTTTTTGGAGGAATTTTTTGGTTTTTTTGAATTTTTTGGAGGAATTTTTTGGTTTTTTTTAATTTTTTTTGAATTTTTTTGAGAGATTTTTTGGTTTTTTTGAATTTTTTGAATTTTTTGAATTTTTTTTTTGAATTTTTTGATTTTTTGAATTTTTGAGGAATTTTTTTGGTTTTTGAATTTTTTGGTTTTTTTGAATTTTTTTGAGGAATTTTATGTTTTTTTGGATGGGTTGGTTGGTGATGCGAGTGATTTTTTTTGGGGTGTGGGGAAGTTCAATGAGTTAATTAATGTAAATAAAGAAAATCCAAATTTTATTTGATTGGTATGAATTTTCATGGTTTTTCGTGGTTTGTTTGATTTTCCAAGTATTTTAAGATTTTTCATAATTTTTTAAAAAATTAATTTTCATGATTTTTTTTCATTTTCATTTATTTCCAGAAGTTTTTATTTTCTTTAAATTTTTTATGATTTTTTTTCTTCAATTTTTATGACTTTCCGGGAATTTTATGCATTTTTTTGTATTTTATGACTTTCCGGGAATTTTATGCATTTTTTTGTATTTTATGACTTTTCACAATTTTTTTTCTATTTTTATAATTTTTTTTATGGATTCCCGTAAACTTGTTTTATTTTTTTAAAAAATTTTCCTGAATTTTTTTTTGCATTTTTATAATTTTTTTTAAAAATTTTCTTTACATTCTTATGATCTTCCAAGAATTTTTATTCCATTTTTATAATTTTTCAAGAATTAATTCCACCACAAAACTCAAAAATTCATGAAAAATCATAAAAACAAATACTCATGAAAAATCTTGAAAAATCATAAAAACTTATGAAAAATCATAAAAACTCATGAAAAATCATGAAATATCATAAAAACTCATGAAAAACCATAAAAACATGAAAAATCGTAAAAAATCAATAAAAATCATAAAAAAATGAAACGAAAAATCATAAAAACACATCAAGAAAAAGAAAATCCCATTAAATCACAAAAAATCCATCCAATTTCAAAACATCTCTCCTCGATCACAATCCACTCCAATCACCACTCAACTCCCCATCAAAAAAACAACAAAAAAAATCTTTCAAAAATAAATTCCATAAAAATAAAAAATAAAAATTTTTTTTTAAAACCAAAAAAAAAATTTTTCTTTAAAAAAAAAACCCATCAACCTTTTCCTTGTCAATCCAACGGGCAACAACGTGACATGACTCCCAGCCAAATTATAATATCTCTGATCCGAAAACGTCACATCAAAACTTCCTTCATTCCACGACGCATGTCTCGGAATCTTCGTCTTCGGATGCGAAATCCTCAACAACGACCCTTCAAGCCTCACCAACACCGGACAAGTCTGTCCCACGTGATAATTACTCGAATCATAAACCATCCTCAACTCATTCATCCATCCTTTATGCACTTCCGGCGGCTTCACCCTCACTTCCGGTATCAAAAACTGCAAACTCGGATTCTCGCTACAGTCCGACTCCGAATCCAACCTCGGACGCGGCGCAATATAACGCGCGTGGACAACCAAACATAAAACCACCAGACAAATCCCGGTCACCAGACCCGTAATAAACGGCGGAAGTGGCACGAAAAATAAAATGGCGACTCCCAGGGCGTATCCGGCCCATTTCAACGGGAAAGAACCCATCCGGGAGGTCGTTCCGGTGTCCGTGGGCCGGTTTGACCGCGCGGGAGGCGGCGGCGGGGTCGGAGAATTGGCCAAAACGAAATCTTCGTCCTGCGCAGGCGTGAGAGAGTCGTCATCCGGGTCTTCTTCGTGTTGTCTTTGACGATATTCGGTGTTTAACCTCTCTTCTAATGCGTCGTCGTCTTGGTTACGGTTGGCCAAAGCGGACATTGACCAACTTTGCACCGGCGCAGAGTCTCCGCGATTCAAAAGTCGCGCCTTCCGGTTTTTGAATTCCATCGAGAATTGTTTCAATCGCTCGCTGCGGCCCATTTTGCTGACCGTCGGCGCTGCGATTCGACTTTCCGGACATTCTCCGTCTAATAATTCGACCGCTTCTTCCGCCATTTCCAAAGATGGCGATTTTATCGGGTTTTCCGACACTTCCGGTTCGTCGCCGGTGCCGATTCGAAGGGTTTCTTCGACGGTTTTCGTTAATTTCCCGCGAAGTTCTTTGAATAACGAAATACTTTCTTTTCCGTTGTTGTCCAATGCGCCGCCGCCGCTGTCGAGACTGGTCGAACGTTTGCCGAATTTGCCGCTAGGTTCGTTCGGCGATGTGTCGATTTTGGGCACGTCGGCCGAAATACTGGTGAAAAGGTTTTTTTTAGGCGAGGAAAAGTGGATTTTTTCGTCCCATTTGTCCGTTGTTGATGTTTTTGAAGGAATTTTTGTCTCAGTTTCCTCCATTTCGACGTCTTCTTCGCCCGGATTGAAGCGAATGCTCGGAACCGAGAGCGTGGACGGTTTTCCTTTCAGCATCGCCAACGTCATTTTCGGGGTTTTTATTCCGCATTTTTTGTTTGTCCCACTCATTGCACCATTTTGAGATCTGGAAATGATGGAAATAAAGATTAGTTCTCTAAAAAAAATGACGTCATTTGTATTTTTTTGATGATTTTTCACGTTTTTATCAATTTTTTTGATGATTTTATCGGTTGTTTTTATAATTTTACGGGTTTTGCGCATACGCTATGATGTTTTTGGAGGTTTTGGAGGTTGTTTTGGATCGTTGGTGATTTTTTTTTTCCAATATTTTACTCACCTTTGAGCTGTTTTGCGGGTTTTTTACTGAGCGGTTGTTGGGGTTTGACCGATTTGACCGGTTGTTTGGGTACGATCGGTCCCTGATGTTGGTTTCTTGGTTTCTTGGGTTGTTTTGCGGGTTTTTGTGGGAATGTTGGTCTTGGGGTTTACCTAATCCGAACGTAGACAGCGAAAATACTGCTGTTTTGAGAAATGTCTACTCAGCAGGTGAGCGGAAATCGTAGTGCATGGATAGAACATTTGATCGCGCCGGCTGGTGAGAGTTTTTTCAAGTTGGTGATTGCGCATGTGCGATGACTCAGTCGATGTTTCCGATGTTTTTCTATCGGTTTTTATCATTTTCTGTGGGTTTTTGACCTTCGATTCGATATTTGTACAATAAAATTGAAGTTAATTGTAAAATTGTGAAATTTTTATCGTGGGAAATTCTCCAATTTTTTTTCCTTTTTTTGGTAAATCACGGATGTTGAACAGAACGGAACTTCCCACGGACACTTTTAGGTCATCCATGATCCATGAAATAACAATTACAAGAGGAAAAAATAAAGAAAAGAAATAAAAATCAGAAATGACAATTAAAAAAAATATAAAAAAAAATTCGACTAACCGAATTTGAGGAAATTGCGAGGGAAATATTTATTTCATAAATGTGCGAGTAAATGTTCGAGTAAATGTGCGAGGGGCGGACATTCGAGTAAATCTCGTACGCCCCAAAATTTATGGTTTACAAATCCAAGTAAATCCAGTAAATCCAGTAAATCCACATAAATACAAGTACATCCGAGCAACGTAAATCCAAGTAAATCAATGTAAATCCAAGTAAATCAAGGTAAATCCGATTTAATCACGGTAAATCCGAGTAAATCAAGGACAATCCGACATTTACCTATATTTTACCATCAAAACACTTAAATTTACATTTAACTAAAATTTTTCGACAAAACAAAAACAAAAACAAAACCAAAACAAAACCCAACCGCGCCACCTCGTGACGACTTCTAAAAAGTAAGAGTGATAAATACATATAAACATGGAAGCTCGTGTTACAGATGGGTGGTTTTTTAACTAACTTTTACATTTTATTACCATATGGAAAGACCGAAACATGATTTTGTTGAGACGATTCATTCTGTTATGCATGTTATGCTTCATTTTCGGTTGTCTGGATGAATCAGAAGCGGAAGAAAATCGATGCAAAGACGTGAATAACGTAAATATACAAACTTTCAATTTCATTTCCAATAAATTTTTCCTCATTAAAAAACCTCTCAATTTTCTTTGTCAGCCAAATCCCGCACATCGCCAAGAATCTCTTTTATTAATCGCAACTCTAGATGGCTCTTTACACGCCGTGAATAAAAACAACGGGGAAATCCAATGGACGTTAAAAGAAGGTAAAAAAAATGAAAATATTGCATCATTTCCTATTTTTTATAACCAAATATTAATTCTAATTCACAGAACCAGTACTTAAAGTCCCCGTGGAAGTTACCAGAACGTAATTTTAATAAATTTTAATAAATTTTAATCAAAAAAATGAAATTATTCGAATTTTTAATTAATTTTTTTGAAATTTTTTTAGACCGATTTTTTTACCGGATCCGAAAGATGGAAGTTTGTATGTTTTAAATCATGGACAAATTGAATCGTTGAAGAAACTTCCATTTACGATACCGGAATTGGTTTCTGCGTCGCCTTGTCGAAGTAGTGATGGGATTTTGTATACAGGTGTTTGAATTTCAAAAAGGCGGGTTGATGAGTTAATAATTGATGTTTTTTGTTTTTTTTTTATGTTGGAAAAAGGTCGTAAAGTTGATTCGTGGATTGCGATTGACCCGGCGACGGGGGTGAAACATGACACACTCACTTCTGAAGGACCGGATAAAGTGTGTCCAAGGATTGGACCGAATACTATATTTTTAGGACGAACAGGTTTGGATTTTTGTGAATTATGTTGATTGAATGCAATTTTTGTTCAGTGGAATTAGAAAAATTGGAATTTGGCGGATAACTGTTGCTAAAATTGAAATTTTATGAGATAAATATTATGAAAATTGATTTTTGGAAGGAATGAAAATTACAAAAATCTGTTTTTATCGAATAAAAGTAGCAAATTCAGATACTAGAGAAATTTATTACTGCCAAATAAAAGTTACTAAAATTAATTTTTGTCTAATGAATGTTGCAAAAATTACAAATATTTAATTCTATTGGATAAAAGTTATCAAACTCGATTTTTACGAATTGAAAATTGCAAAAAATAAGGAATAAAAAATACAAAAATCAATTTTTGCCAAATAAAAATTACAAATATTGATTTTAGCCGATAAAAATTTAAAACATTGATTTTTTTTAATTCAAAATATTTGCAAAAATTAAAATTAAAGAATTTTACTGGATAAAATTTCAAAAATCGATTTCTACTGAATAAATGTTTCAAAAATACGAAAATGTATTTATTACTTAATAAACATTGCAAAAATTGATTTTTGTAAGGAAAAAAAAATACAAATTTCGAATTTCATCGAATAAAAATTACAAAAAAATCTTTAACAAATAAAAATTGCAAAAATTGGAATAAAAACAGGAAAAATTGATTTTAACCGCAAAAAAGTTCCAAAAATCGATTTTTAAAATTATAAGAATTAATTTTCCACTCAAAATATAATTGATATTTAAATTTCAAAAATTTTAATTTTCTAGAATATGCCATTACGATGTTCGACAGTAAAACCGGTGGTAAACGATGGAACGTCACCTACTACGATTACTCGACGACAGTTTCCGAGGAATCGAAATCCGACTATGGATTCACGCATTTCGTCGCAAGTTCCACCGGATTAACCATCACATTAAACCAGACAACCCGCACGTTGTTATGGCAACAAGATTATAATTCACCAGTCGTTGCTATGTACGAAATGGCGAGAGACACTTTGAGCGCAATACCGTTTACGAGCGTCGCCACCGAGACACTTTTACAGTTGACGGACGAAGGATGGAGAGATTACTTGATAAAAGGAGAAATGACACTTTAGTCAGTCCAATTTTTCATTTTTTTAAAAAATTTTTTATTTAAAAAATTTAAAAATTTAAAAATTTATTTTTTTAGTCCGACGTTGTTTGTTGGTGAATTCAAACACGGATTATACGCAGTTCCGTCATTAGTGGACGAAAAAGCAGCCGTAATCATGGTAAATACTATTTTATTTGAGAAACAATTTTCATTTATTAACATTTTTCGATTTATTTTCAATTTATTTTCAATTTAGCCTCGAAATCCGAACCAGTTTTTAATCGAAGGCCCTCAAGACGGTGAAAAAACTGAAGAGGAAGAAATAGATGAACAAACCCCACCCATTTCCCACGTCAAGGAAATTAATATTTTCTCCGAAGACACAAATACGACCGCCATTTTTTTACTAGGTCAAATATTCATAAAAAAAAAATGAAATTTCAATAATTAATTAATAAATTTTTATACTAGTAGGTCATTACCAAGTTCCCGAATACACAAAAGCGAAATTCAGTCCTCGTTTGCAAATAACATCGGAAAAAACGATAATTCCCAATGGAAAAGAAAACGCAACCTCCATGAAAAACGCAACACCGGCAAATCCATTTTTTAACTACTCGCAAAAAGAGAAACAAAAACCTGGAAACATTTACGCACCCGACAATTTTTCATCCATGTCCTTCGAAATTGAAACGTGGCTGAAAATTATCGTTTTATTACTAATTCTCATCTCGACATCCCTTTTTTTATTCCTTTATCGACAAGTAAACAAACAAATTCAATTTTTTTCATTTTTACAGTCAAAATTTAATTAAATTCATATTTTTTTTTGAATAGAAAACCGAACATTCGTATCATTCTCAGCGCAGTAGTACCGGATCACGGTACGGTGTCGGTACGAACGGGGAAAACATTGCCGCATGCGATATTTTGCCGAACGGACATTTGAAAATCGGAAAAATCATTTTCGATCCTAAAGACGTCATCGGCAAAGGCTGCGAAGGAACTTTTGTGTTCAGGGGTCAATTCGATAACAGAAATGTCGCTGTTAAGCGAATTATACCCGAATGTTTCAGTTTCGCCGATAGGGAAGTCGATTTATTGCGTGAATCGGATGAACATGCGAATGTTATTCGATATTTTTGCACGGTAATGAATTTATTTGATATTTAGAAATATTTTTGATTAAAAGAAATTTTATTTTTTGTTTTTAGGAACAAGATTCTCAGTTTCGTTACATCGCTTTGGAGCTTTGTAACACGACTTTGCATGATTATGTTCAAAATAATCGATTTGAATCGTCAAATTTGCAACCGTTGCAGATTTTAGAACAAGCATCAGCGGGATTGGCGCATTTGCACGCATTAAATATCGGTAAAATTAATTTATGGGATTTTTTTTGTGGGAAAGAAATTGATGGAAATTTTTGATTTTTTTAGTTCATCGCGACGTGAAACCGCCGAATGTTCTCATTTCGATGCCGAACGCATTCGGGGAAGTGAAAGCGATGATATCCGATTTTGGACTGTGTAAAAAACTCGCTCGCGACCGGGCGTCTTTTTCCCAACGATCGGGATTGACCGGAACTCAAGGATGGATTGCACCGGAAATGTCGATGGATAATTGCAGACCTGTAATTTATCTTTAAAAAGTTTTAAATTTTTGGGTTTTTGAGTTTTCTGAAGCAAAAAAATTTTTAATTTTTAATTTTTTGTGAAAAAAAAATTTAAATTTTGAGTTTTGTGAATGGAAAAATTTAATTTTTTTGCTTTTTAAAAGAAAACATTTAAATTTTGATTTTTTAAACGAAAAAAATTAATTTTAGATTTTATATTCATTAAAGAAATTTTTTTTAAATTACAGACACGAATGGTCGATATATTTTCTCTCGGTTGTGTATTTTATTACGTTTTATCCAACGGTAGCCATCCATTCGGCGACTCTTACAGACGTCAAGGAAACATATTAAACGGAGACTTCGAATTAAGCGGTTTGGATATGCAAAGTAAATGAAACTTAACCAAAAATCGATTCAAAATTTCAATTTTTTCAACTTTTTCCAATTTTTTCCCACAGAATGGACAGTTGCCTTGCTGCTGATCGAAAAAATGATCAGTTTTGACCCGAGTCAAAGACCACCGATAAATTCCATCCTCAAACATCCCATTTTTTGGGATTGTGAAAAACAACTGGCATTTTTCCAGGTCTCTAATCAAAATCCAATATTTTACATATCCATTTCCATTCAAAAACAATTTTTATTTTTATTCCCAACACGCAGAACGTGAGCGACAGGGTTGAAAAAGAACTCCAGAACAGTTTTTACGTTCGTGCACTTGAAAGAAACGCATGGAAAATGTTTCGCCGGGATTGGCAGGAAGAAATCACGCCGGAATTGCAAGAAAATTTAAGAAAACATCGCACATATAAAGGAAAATCAGTTCGTGATTTATTAAGAGCGATGAGAAATAAAGTAAAATCCAATTTTCATCGTTTTATTAATTTTTTATTGATTTATTCATTTATTTTCTACAGAAAAGTCATTATCATGAACTACCGGAAAACGTACAAAAATCTCTGGGTTCGATTCCGGTCGGTTTCACAACGTATTTCACAAGTCGTTTCCCCGGACTTTTGATTCACGTGTATCACGCAATGCAATGTTGTCGCCATGAAACATCGTTCGAGAAATACTACGATGAAAAATACCAATTCCTCGATTCGTACCTGACCAAAGCGCAAGAAAAACCCGAACCTGATGAAAAACAACCGGAAGTTTCTCCAGAAACCTTCAAAAAACCGGAAATTCCACTAGAAGATCAAGAAACTCCAGTAAAACGAGAAAAATATGAAAAAACGTTATCCCCTGGTGACAAATTGATGAAACAGTTCGAGACGATCCATCAAAAAACTCAAGAAAAAACAAAAAATATTCCTAAAGACGAATAAAATATTTTATAAAAACTCCATTAACGCCCTCTAAGAGGTGCCGCGTTTGTAAATATCAAGAAAAATAATGCTTTAATCCTATAATTATATTATTTTTAAACTTTTATTTCATTATTTCATAGTATAAAAACATAAAATATTAAAAAAACAAACACAATTTTGTCAATTTTCTCCAAAAAAAAAAATCATTTATTTATTTATTTAAATAAATACATAAACAACAAACAAAAACTAATGTTTTTCTAACTTTAAATACTCTTTAATCAACCTAGGAACATTTAACGACTCGATATGTTTCGAAACAACCCCTGAATTGGCATCAATCAAACATTTCCTCACGCACAAACGACTCAACCGCTTCAGCGGCGGCGGCGAACGTCTTTCCTTCTCGATCCAACACCAAAAACACTCATCTTGACCGCAAACAGCCGCCAACTGACTCCAATTCCACCGAATCCTCGGCCTCGCACCGGCCATTACGAGTAAAAAAGCCAATTCACGATCTCCATGCTTCAACGCCCAAAAAAGACAATTTCTGTCGTCGTTATCGACGAAATTCGGATCACAACCGCCGTGCGTCAACAAAATCGCGATCTCCCGACGTCCGAAATACAAATATTTGCTCGCCAGATACAGTGGACACTCGCTCCAGCTGGAAACTCGTCCCAATTTGGCTCCGTTTTCCAATAAAAGTTGGACCAAGTCCAGTCTTCGCTCTCTCACGGCCACCCACAACGACGTTTGGCCGTACCAATCGGGTTTGTTGACGTCAGCGTTGAATTTGACGAGTATTTTAACGATAGAGTCGAGTCCCAGACGACACGCTGTGTATAAAGGAGGTTCGATACGGTCCAAATGATCGCGGCTCATCTGATTAACGTCGGCGCCATGGGTTAGGAGAAGTTGTGTCGCCGATTCTGCGTTTTTTTGAACCGCGAGTGACAGAGGCGTGGTGCCGCGAAGTGGGACGTTCACGTTGATTCCACCCGTCGAAAGGACTTCTTTGATCGAATTTAGGTTCCGGGAACGTAGGGCTAGGTGCAGATCTACGAAACCCGGAACTGGAACTGGAAAAATTGAGTTTTTATTAATTTTTTGGATTTTTTTTTGATGTTTTTTGGGGTTTTTCAAGATGGCTGAATTTTTTTCTGTTTTTGTTTTGATCGTCTTTGTGGTTTTACCTGGTTTGGATCTGTTTGGGAGTTTAATGCGTGACATAAGTCGGTATGTTTGGTCTGTTGGGATATAAAATAGTTATTTATAAATTAAAATTGATTAATTTTTTTTTTTTTTTTGCTTTTTAAATACCAGTGAGTTCCTGAGATGAGTTGTGCTCGAGGGAGTCTGGGAAATGTCTGTCATGAGGAATGAGAAGAAAGTTAAAGGTATTTTTGGGTGTTTTTTTCACTTGTGGTTGGTTTTTTTATTGGGGGGAATGGAGGAGGTGTTTACTCTTGGAGGCAGACATTGCTGAGTGTGGTATTAGTATAGTTGTGTATTGGTTGTGACGTCATTTCGGACCACAAATGGCATGGGAAGTGAATTACGTGTGGGATGGTTTCTAAGTTTAGTAATAGATGGCGCTAATGAGGTCTATGACTTTTAGTCGAGAGTCGAGTGTTTTTTGTGAATTTTGTCAAAATCTCATGAAAATCCCAAATTTTAAATGATAAAAATCTGTAAAATTTCTCTAAATTCTTTTAAAATTCCAGAAATTTTTTAAAAATTCCAGACATCCGAAATTCCCAAAAAAATCTCAAAAATCTTTTAAAATCTTTCAAAATTTCCCAAAATCCCCAAAATCTCAAAATATCTTTCAAAATCTTTAAAAACTTTTTAAAAAATTCCAGAAATCTTCAAAATATCCCAAAAAATCTCATATATTTTTAAAATATGTCAAAATTCCCCAAAAAATCACAAAAATCTTTTAAAATCTTTCAAAATTCCCAAAAATTCAAAAGTCTCAAAAATCTTTACAAAATCTTTTAAAACTTCCAAAAATCTTTTAAAATTTTTCAAAATCCTTTAAAATTTCAAAATCTTAAAATCTGGGTGTCGATTTACCGAATGTGACGTCACACAAGTTAAAAATGGCATGGAAAGAAAAATACTCTGAAAAATACAAATACTGTACATGACTATAAAACTTTTTTGTTTGAATAATAGATGGCGCCATTGACTAGTGACCAAAATGGCGCCGTTTTGAATGATTTATCCGGATTTTTCTCGC
>JAQFZO010000874.1:0-19789 GCA_034695885.1 Geophilus flavus | reverse complement strand
CGCATTATATTAGTTTTTAAATATAAATTTGTTGGTTTAAAAATATTTACGCTTACTTTTAATTAATTGTAAACTTCAATCTTGTAAACGTGAGGGTGGCCCAAGGTCCTCCGTTTAGCTAGGCGGCTTTGGTCGAGGTGAATCAGGAGGTTTGCATCGATGGAGACAGAGTCAAACTTGATACAAAAGCGGTTTATTCGTGAGCAGGAGACATCTTTAAGAGATGTTTACAGTGCGGGAGCGAAATCTCATCTCTCTGTTTGCACAGAGTTGCGCCAGAAATCACATTCGGGGAACTGCGCATGCGCGGACCGGTCGACCCAGAGGACCGACCGGTTACAATCTTATATCAGCTGCTCCTGCGCCGCACATCGGTTATTTCTCGTACTAATAAACCATGATGTCGAATCTGCGCCTAGTCCAGCGTCTGCATGAAATGAATATTTTAGCAATATCTACTCATAGAATAAGATCAGTTGCATACAAAAGTATATTATTCACCTTAAGGCGTTCTGGAACTGATAACTATTTTGATCTGTAGTAAACTCGACCCAATTTAGTACCAGTAGTGAAAGAAGTAACGATGTAGCGAAATTAGCAGACTCGGCAGAGGTTCTGAAAACTGGAATTGAAAATGAAGATATGGTATAAAATTGCAATCGTTAGTTTAAAAAAAATAGTAATATACTTTTTAAAAATTTAGCCAGAGCCTGAGATGTGTAACCCATACGTAAAAGAGAAACCTCAATGTATATTATGTAAACATAAAGTGATATTGGATTATAAGGTAAACCATAAAGAGATTCGATACAAAATAATAAGATGTAATAGAAATTTTATCATTTCAGAATCCACAACTCCTTAGTCAATTTGTATCCCAATTTTCTGGACGTGTTTACGGCAAACATGTAACAGGATTATGTTCAGCACAACAAAAACGATTAGAAAGTTCTGTGAAGTTGTCACAAAAAATTGGTTTAATGCCCTATGAATATAAGGACGTGAAATTCATTAACGATCCTAAATTGTTTGATATTAGCAATGTCGGTAAAAAATTTTAAATAAATAATTTTCAAAAAGAATGTAGAAACAATATTTTTTTTATATATATCACAAAAGTTTATCACAAAGGTTGAACAATTTAATGTTAATTGTTACAAAAGTCCTCTTCTTCAGCATTGAAATTGATGAGCTTGTGATCGATCTTCAAATGATCAATCAGTTGAGTTAAAGTTGGCTTCGGTTCTGCGATAATTTTATCATAAAGGTCCATTACCGCCGTCTGACAAATTTGCAACCATTTTTCGATTAATTTATCCAAATCATCTAGATCATTCTGCAAGTAAATAAGAATTATATTCCGTATAATTAGTTTTTACAATGAGTTAGTATGCAAAAACATACTTTGGTCCTATATGTTTGAATCAGTTTTAGTTTTCTTAGCTTTTCTTCCTTAATTTTGATCGATTGGCTCAGTTCTGCACATTTTAAAGTCAGTTCACTGTCATTTGAGCTGCCCATGCTCATGGTATTTGAGCCTGAGCTACTATCGAAAACTTTCACTTTTATTTCATCAGGATTTTGTGGATCGGTTAACCTTCGCGATTTAGGTGCACTGCATAAACTTTTAGGCGTGTGCATTACATTGTCAGTATCACTCATATTCGGTTGTTTTTAAACTGAAACGACTAAACACACGAATATAAATAACGAGCGATACGAAAAATGCAAAAATGTGATTACCGGTCTGTGTAAAGATTGTTGTGGGTTGTACGCATGCGTGAAACCAGGGAGTCATGTAGGCCTATGGTAAACAATCCTTTCCAATATTCCAAAATTGCGATTAGATATTTCGAGAATTTACCTTTGTATTCATTTTAAGTCATTGAATGGACACTCACCTTTTGGCATCAAACAGTAAACTAAGAACGATCAAATATTTAGAAGTATTAATAATGGCAGCAGTGTACTGCAACGCCAATTTTGGCTCAAACCGTCAAATTTTGTTACTGTCAGTTATCACTAGGGAAATGCAAAACAACAGCGCGGTTTTTTTGCCTTTCTAAAGCTAAAGTTGGATGAAATGGGAATTTAAAAAGAGTTCTTTTAACGAAGTTTTGTAGTTTAATCCAATTTCGTGCCAACAGCTGTTTTTTACCAGCGATTTTATCGATTTTACACGCAAAATCTTCAAGAGATGCAAAATACAATAGAAAAGTTACAAAACGTCTATCAAAACATTAGTTTCATTTATTTGAGAAGAAAATTTGAAATGTATCATTAGAGTTAAAATGTATTGTTAACATAATTTATTGATGTACCGTAGAGGTCGATTTCCGTATATTAAATTTTCCTGCATGACAGCTGTCAAGTATATAACAACAAGGAAAAAGTGAAATTATATAACAATTCCATTTAAATATGTCTTAAAATATTGTAGAGATCTATTTTACCAATTACATACAATGATTTTAAATAGAAAAAAATACTCATGATTCTCAAAATTGTGATCATTGGCTTACAAACATCAATATTTAATAAGTAGATCTTTAAGATTACTGCTATTGGTGATATCTAAATTCTGCAAATAATGATTTTCGTTAAAAATTGTCATAAATGAAGCCGTTTCTTTCAAGTTACCTTTTCATTTGCCAAGTATAAAAGACATACAAAAGCGATTGGCACGCTCATATTTTCCATCGTTTTCCCAGAAATACAAGTAGGTAATTTTTTGTACAAAGTACTAAATTTGACTTCGTTATCGGTTATATCAGCACCAGTTTTGTCGTCGGTCTAAAATTTTATTAAAAATAAATTCAATTAGCAATTTGACATGGGCAAATCAACTATTACCCGATGGATTATCTTCCACAAGCCATTCTTCACTTTTTTGCAGTCGATTTGTTTTTGCCTTCGAGCATATGGAATATCTATTTTGGCAACCTAATTGAAGTTATTAAAAATAAGTAAAAAAGAAACCCCCACAACCACATCCTATACACCACTGAACGATGGTCAATACTTTATACGGTTGCTGAATTAACGTTCCATCTCCAAATCCGTTACTTTGGCAAATTGTTCCATTCGTATCATCAAACGAACCAAATTTTGTGGAAGAAAATAAATCTGCACTGTGATCGGCAGCATTCTGTAATTTTAAAAGCGTAAAATCATAATTATGCAATTACTCTATTATCGACATCATTTTACATCTTGAGCAGGGCAAAAATTGTCATCGTTGGCGTTGTCGTAATCGTACTGATTGATAACATCATCAACTTGCATAGCCTGTTTGATTTTGCTTACCTAATATAAATGTCAGATACGTAAAACAATTGTACAATAACATCTTAATTACGGAGTACTTACTATAAGTTTGGGTTTTAAAAATAATCGTCTTAGCATATCAGGTTTATAATGCAAATCAACCGGCAAATCATTTTTTTGTCGTGACCATTTCGATTCTAGGGTTCGTTTACTCAGTTCCTTCGTCTGTTTACTGATCTCAAATTCCTCACTCCAGTCTACTTCTGTATCGAATTTGACAAAGAAAGGTTCCTTCTTTTGTTTGGTTTGAACTCGAGTTGTTGCTGTTGCTGTGAAGAAAATTCCAATGACGTTTTTAAAAATAATTTTAAATTCGATTTTTGAGAAACTGTTACTTTTAGACAATGGTCCTGTGTGCCATCTATCCGGCCCTGCCCAGCTTCGAAGAAAATCAACGTTAAAGTAAGAATATTCTGATGGTTGGGATGATAATGCCATATGCAGGTCGATTTGTTCGTCTTTTCTGTGAATAAAAATAATCAAATTGGATCAGAAATACACAATTTAATTTAATCTTTGTGCACTACCTATTGGGCATCGTATTGTTTTCTTCGTTGAGTTCATCCAAATTTCCATCGCCTTGCACTTCATGTTCCACATCAAAATTACCGCAGTCTCCATCAGGCCCGTCCAAAGATGAGTCGCCATCCTCAGGGTTTTCGATACATTTTTCAGGATCGAAAGCAAATTTTTCTTTTATCGAAGAATTAAAAACTCCCTAATGATTTTAAATGAACGAAAGAAATATTAGTCACGTTAATTGGCAATTCATATTTTTTGGCGTACATTTTCATCGAAATCTGGATCTAAAAAACTAAAATTTCCAAAATGAGGACAGATTTTAATATCTGCGTTTAAAATTTTGTTGATGGCTTGAGACATTTCGGTGAGATCAAAAGATTCATCTCGTGACTGTATATCGGTTCTTAAGCCAAAGGCGGGTATTCTGGAGTCGAATTGTAATTGACACGAATCATCTGCAATCGACAGACTATTCAACAAAAGGCCACTCGTTCCGCCTTCGTCGAATGCATGACGTAATTTTTGATGAAGCGGATCGAGCTGTAACAAAATCAGAACAATTAAATATGAATCCACACATGGCATATATAAGAAATATAAAAACACACCGAATAATCGTCATCCAACTTGTTTAAGTTTAAATTTTCAAAGTTTTTCTCGATCGTGCGCAGTTGTCGAATCTAATATATCAATTTATTACATTACATGTGGCTTATTAAATATTATATTTATACTTTTCGCTTTTTGACAGGAGTGGGTCCATCATCTTCATCATCTTTCTTTTCTTCTTCTACATCACTTAATTGTTTCGCCTTTTTCTCATTCTTTCTCGCAAGTCCTCCTGCCACTTTGTAAGTTTCGGAGTGAACAAAATCCACTCGAGACGCGTATATTTTTGCACTTGCATCCAAAGTACAACTAGCCATCTAGAAAAAATTAACAAAAATTATTTTTAAAGTATGGTAAAACTCTGATCAAATTGAATGCTATACTTGAAAGTTTTCCATTTCAGAACCTTTTTTCTCAATCATATTTCGCATGTAATCGATGAGGTGCAGATTAAATGCATTTTTCATCGTAATTTTCTGAAAATATGTAACTATTTAAGATCTAACGAAAACATAAACAATTCGAATGAAATACATTTTCCGAGGAGAGTTTAATGCAGTTTGAGTAATGTTCGGTCATTTGAGAATTCGATAATCCAGAAAGTGCACTACCCATAGATACACGTCTCTCTACCGTCACTTGTGGACTTTGTGCCGCATTTTGCTGTAATTCCAAAATCTGCAAAGTAAACAATTTTACTATTCCCTCATGCACAAATAAAACCATCACTTTGTTGGTAGCATGACAGATACCTTGCTTTGTTGCCTATTTCGCTTTTCGCTCGTATCATCATTTTCAAATTCAAAGAACGGTGTTGCATCCTCATTACTCGATTTCCGTAAAAGTGGGGTGACGGAATCGTGACTTGGTTTTTTACTTTTGCTTTTGTTCGACTTCATTATGATAAACTCGCTTCTCTTCTAGTTCCCGCGCTAAAACTTTCTTACCTGTAACCAGAGGGCGCCATAAACGCTTGCGCATGCGCAGATATTGCAAAAGACAACATTACCAAAATTGAGATTGATGGTGTACCTTATTGAGCACCGAGAAGTAAAATTGTCATTATCAATTTTTTTTAATGAATTAGTGATCATAATCATGAGAAAATTCTTCCTGTATAAATGGACTTTCAATAAATATTTATTCCAAAGTCACAATATAAATATACATCCAGAAAATACACTTACCAATCAAAAATTAAAAACAAACTCGACAACAATAGTGTAACAAAAATTGGCCTTTCATCACCACTACATCATTCAATTATATTTTGAATTACCATAAACGCCACTACCGTATCAGCAAAGACATTGCAAGGAATGTAAACAAATCGTAAAACTCTCTCCCGATTTGCTTCATCCCTTGTCTTTACTGTCAAAGGAATGTATGTCTGGAATGTTTAAAGATTTACTTTGATTCGTGAGATTAGAACATATAATTGTCCGGTTAGTGCAAAAAAACCTTTTTTTTTTTTGAAAAAAATAAAAATAAAAATAAAAACAACATTAAATAAAATTAAATCCAGAGATACAACTACAAAAAAAAAGAGGGAAAAAAAACGGTATCTCTCGAAGGAAAAACAAAATTTTTCTCGGTATCGTCTTCTAATCCTATTCAATTTACGTATTCAGAATTAGAACACATTTAATTTACGGTACTTAATAATAATAAAAAAAAATTTGTGAAAACATTTCTAAATTAAACACTGCAATGTTTTCTATTATAGGATGGTGACGCCAGTAATTCAGTATTTAAAATCTCCAAAATAAAGAGATTTCTTCTGGATAATAAAAATTATTAAAGATTAAACTATTATAAAAACTCTGGACAGAAAAACAAACATATATTAGCGACAACTTTGGTGTTTAAAAACATATAACTAATAAAAAAAAAAAGAAAATTGAATTGAAATTACATAAAAGAAAAAAACCTCTTAAAACGTAAAATTTATGCCACAAAAGAAAACAAAATCTGTTCTTTTTTTTCTTGAGATCAGTTTCACCCGCAAAAATATAGCACTGACTGTGGAATGTCACTTTTTCAATATATATATATATATTATATAAAAAAACAAAAAAGAAAAAAATTAGGCAAATCTGTGTCAATGGTCTAAAAATATTATGGTGAAATCAAAATTGCACACTAGCCCTCACAGTAAATAGGAAGTTGGAAAAACCCGAGACTACAAATTTCCTCGAAAAATCTTTATTTAGCTCTAAGTACATTTCATTTTCACCTCGGGTTTTTTAACCAACAGCCCACGTACAAAACCTTAAATACTGAAAAATAATTTGATAAAGAAATATAAAATTTAGCATATGAATATATTTATAAATTTCTCAAACTACAAAAAAATTATCACAGGTTAAGACTAACAAAAAAGAAGAAAAAGAATGGAGAAAACTACAAGTAGAATCTGTAATAAATCTTTGGAAGGAAAAAAAAGTGTATTAATTCGTATACTAGTTTGAATGTGAAATTACAACGCTGAGAAGAAATGCACTACTAGTCAGGCACTACAGACCTAAATATTAAAATCGAAAAAAAATGTAAGTACCAGTTTCACAGAAATAGCAATGACAATTTAACACCAATGACACAGTTTTGCCATAGACTAAGACCTAATAATTCCATTAATCTTTATCCACGAAGCAAATCCATCACCACAGAAAACACGAAGGGAAAAAATACTAAAAACTACGTACAAACATTCTAAATTAAGAGAAAAACACAGTCTTGAGACATCGGTTTCTTTTTACAAAAAATATAAATCACATCACTTTTCGTATTGTAAAGGTGCACTTGTAAAAATCAGACTTTTTTTTTTCTTTAGTTATTTATTTTAAAATAGAGGCATTAACATCTTCTACTCATGTCCAAGTAGAAACACTAAATATATATATATGTATGTATATATATTTATATATATATATTTAAATATACTCCAAATTTTTTTTTTTTTGTTTCTTTGCAAGAAAGTGAAACCCTGTTCATTGCACACTTCACCACATCTTCATCACACTAAATTAAAACTGATTGCAAAGCAAGACTGGAATTATGACAAGAATAATACGCAACAGCCTAAAATATATTTATCAAGATGTGGAATTATTAAGGCCTCTTATCATTCAAAAATTCATTTGTCCGTTATTTTTATCTTTCATTTAAATTACTCGATTTACCGTACTTAAGTTCTTAAATCTAAACATTAAAATAAAAATAAAATATAAAATATCGTCAATATAAAAAAAAAATATGCCAATATAAAATAAATGCAACAAAATTTAGAATTTAACAATTAAAAAAAATGTGTAATAAAAAAAAAATAAAAGAAATAAAAATAATTTTGGTCCCTTTTTTTTGTACAGTTAATAATTTAAATAAGTTCCACATCTTGTAGACAAATGCAGACAGACAGATTCCAGTCTCTCTGTAATTAGATTACACTTATATCGTTATTATTTTCAAGGTAAAGATTTTTTTATTTTTTTTTGTGATTTTTTTTGTATTTTTTTTGTAATTTTTTTTTGTATTTTTTTTTTTAAATCGGAGGTTCACCATGAACGGTTAACGGAATGAATACTGAGCTCTCGGAGCCATTTCAACTAGTACATCTGGTATACACACGTAATTGCCAGTCATTAGTTAAATTCGTGAGAGCACTTTGAAACAAATTGCCAATATCATTTCATTTTTCCATCATGATAAAAATTGACTTCCCTGATTCATCATCGACAGACGTCAATCACTGGACGTAGGGCTGCTGGTTTTTTCTTTCGTTTTGTCCACGCTCGATTTTTTCGACGACGCCGTAGTTTCGTTCTGCACGCTCGCCCTGATGATGCTGTTGAGGAGAGACATCCCCTCTTTGCTGGTGCTCGACGAGCAAGTCTTATCGGCATTCATCAACGCGTCTTCTTGTAACTTTCTCATCATTTGCGACGCGAAAAAATGGTTTGGACTAAACTGGTTAAAATCCAAGGAGAAAAAGGGCGAACTCTGCCAAATGGGAATGTGAGCTGGAAAGGATAAGCCGCTCAGACCGGCAGCCGAGGCTAACGACGATAGTTTTTGTCCCGTTGTCGAAGAAGGGCTGATATTGTTGTTGTTGTTGTTGTTGTTGTTGTTGGCTTTTCCGTTCTGAACTCCGTTTGTGTTCGTGGTCCCATTTGCTTTGCCGTCAGCACTGGTTTCCTTGTGTATCTTGACGTCTCGTTTTCGAGGTCTCAGTAAATGCCGTTCCTTCACTTTATATTCGAGAGTCGAATGCGGCACTCCGTAGTAACTGCCCGCTCGATGGACACTCATTTCGCCACGCTGCACCGCACGTACCGCCTCCGCAAGATTATCCCTGTCGTAGTTCCGATAGCGCCCTCTCTTGGGCCTCGTCCTTTTCTCAGCCTTGGCACCCTGTGTCGTATTTAGATTGGAGTTTTTGTTTTGCGGGGGGTTTTTCCACCTCTTCGACGGAGGCTCTTCTTGATTGCTGCTGTCGGAGCTGCCGTTCAGCAACTCAGCCATCGGAGTCAGTTTTTCCTTGTCCGAGCTCCGATTGGCTGCTGCTGCTCGCTGGCTAATGCTTTTGGCGATGATCTCGCGTAGGGACACACCGATGCCTTTTCCGGTCGTATGGTTTCCTGAGTTTGTATGACTAGCGCCACTGCTTCCGTTGCTACTGTTATTACTACTACTCGTTGGCGTCCCATCGTTTACATTTTTCATGGGTTTGTAGGACGGAATTTTCAATATCACATTTGAAGTGTTGTTGTTGTTGTTGTTGATGTTGTTGCCGTTGTTCGCCGTTTCCTCGTTGCGCGCATTGTTGCACTTGTTCTTCTTCGACGATGACGAATTCGTCGATGAATTCATCGTTTCGCGCTCTTCCTCGAAACGTTCTTCGACCAGACGACGAATCAGGTCCGGAAGCAGAGGCAAACACAAATCGTCATTGGATGATGCATTCATCGCGCTCGAAATTGCACTTCCCGAACGGAATTTGGACAAGGCCAATTCGTGAACGTTGGCCAAAACCTGCGTAAGAAGCGGGCCCAGCGTCTGGCCACAGTCCAGCTGTGAAGCGTTCGCTTTTTCCTCTTCGTTCTCTCCGGATCCGGATACTTTCACCGACGATACTTCTTTTTCCGCCATTCTATTCCTGAGCAGCTGTCTGAGGGATTCGCTCGCCGATGCGCTAGCGCTGCAATCTAAAGCACCATTAGCACGAACTGCAGCCTGTGACTCCTTTCGGCTCCTATCTGAGACTCTAATACTGGGAGCTCCGTTTGCGTCTCGTTCCAAGGCCATTTTATACACTTTGTTGCGAAGTGTCGAACGAGGAATTCCATAAATGACAGCAGCGCGCCTTGTTCCCAGTTTGCCGCTCTGAATATCACGCAGAGCGGCTTGCAGTTCATCCTCTGTGTAAGATTTTTTGCACCCACTTGCCTCGAAGCGTTTTTTTATTCTGAAAATAATAAAAATAATAATAAAACTCCTTTAACTTTTTAATAATATTTCATCATTCATTTACCCTGTCTTTGTGGGAATTTGAGGCACTTTAAGGACAGTGGTTGAGGCGTCGTTATCGATAGATGGTGAGTGTGGTGAAGCACACGATCCAACTGTAGCTGACTTTGAGCCCATGCTCAAATCGAGGGGCTCATCAGGTGAAGGTGATGGACTTGCATTCCCTTCCCTGAAGTACCAAGGCAAGAATGGACTGTTGTAAAATATACCTATGATGATGGAAAAAGCAGAGAAAAATGTTAATTTCGTGAATAAATATTTAAATTAAAATTAAACTCACACACTTAGTTAGAAGAATAAATAAAAAACACACTCTTTTTGCATGAATTATTTACATTTCTCGACAAACATGTAGGTTAAAAACAACACGAGGTAAAATTAATTAAAATCAATATCAATAATGTTAGTCGACTTTTTTTTAAGTTTATTTTTTTTAACCTTTATTCGTGCAGCCAATGGTTAGATGATTTAAGGACACGATTTAATTACATCTCCATGCTGTTAAACGTAAATTCGTACTCGAAAAAACCGATGATGCATAAAAAAAAAATTCCAGATACACTACCAAAAAGAAGCCATCTTGGTTTTCATCATCAATACTTTAATTAAAATTTCGCAACAATTTTTCTCTATTTAGAATGAAAAACAAACCACAATTAGCCGTTGAATACCATAAAAGTATCGTTTTACTTGTCATAAAAGATAATTTTTTAAAAGAAATTCCTTAAAGTATAAACAAACATTACACAATTAATTTAAATCAAACAAAAAAATTGTCTTTCAATTGAGGAAATAAACCCAATACGCCAAAAACACAATAAAAAAATCTCTCAACCGTGACTTTAAAAAAATATATAAAAAAAAAATAATGGGAAAGAGAAAAAAAAAATTTCCCTGTTCCTAATTCATTGCTTGATTTCCCTTTTCATTGCTTTACTACACTCGAAGAAAGGTGCAAGTGGGCAAAAATAATCACCACCTAAACTTTTTATTTTTTTTATTCCCCAAAAAATGAGGTCACAATCCATATATTTTGGCCAGGTCAAAGACCTCTGTGCCCCCCATTCGCACAACCGAGAGAAAGGAACCGAAAGGGAAAAAAAATTTCCTCAATTTTCCAACTCTCTCGGTTCAAATTCAAACAATTCAAAATTTCACTCGAATCTGGAACTTACTTTCAGATAGATTGCCATCACTTTCATTTATTTCGCTATTTAGTCCAAGGCTATCTATTGAACAAATGCCTTTGGCAGGGTCCTATAAGAAAAGAAATATAGTAAAAATAAATAAAAATAAAAATAAACATTTTTATTAATTAATCTCCGCATCACTTGAATCCCGTAACAACATGCTCAAGATTCATTTCTAAACAATTTACTCAACCAGCCATAAAAATGTAGCTCATTGATGTTATCACGCAAAGCTAAACACCCACACAACACTTTCCACTTTCATACACCATGACCGTTTTCCTCGTCTGCTCACTCCCCACCATCAACGAAAAACAATAGCGGCTCATTATTCGATTGTGCAATACGTCATCAACAACAACAATCCTTCCATTTATAATTTTCGTTTCATGTGACCCGGACCCAAAAAAAAAATACAACTCACTGGTGGTAATTGTTTCCGAGAATTGCAAAAACAACAAGTGTCATCTGGCTCCCAGTCCACGCTCATTTTGCCTTCGATATCTATTAAGACGAATAATTAGTTAAACACTACAATTGCAAACGACGATTTAATCATATAATTATTACCTTTTATTGGCTCCATCAGTCGCTGCCATTTGTCTTGT
This sequence comes from Geophilus flavus, assembly GCA_034695885.1. Classification (NCBI taxonomy): domain Eukaryota; kingdom Metazoa; phylum Arthropoda; class Chilopoda; order Geophilomorpha; family Geophilidae; genus Geophilus; species Geophilus flavus. The sequence continues at coordinate 8,007 of JAQFZO010000874.1, read as the reverse complement.
CCAACTAACTCTTCCGCTACACGTTCCAAACCTGTTTTTTAAAAATAGAGAAAAAATAAAAACAAAAATAAAAACATTGATAAGCAAAACAGCACTTTATTTTCAAACTGTTTTTTCTTTTCTTTTCTTTTTTTGGGAGGCGTCACTTTAAGCTCGATATAAAATGATTTATACGACTAAGCTTAAAGCAAGAGAACAGATTTTTCGATTTCTGCCTCTGTTGATGTAATAAAGGGCTGTATGATTCAAAGAAACAGGAAAAGAGCAACAGGTGCACAAATTTTCCTATTTATCTGTTATTTATATTATTTGTCTATTATTTTATTATTTTGGAGATAGTATTATGCATCCCTTTTTTACAACATTTGGAATTTCCCAGGAAAAGAAAATTGGAAAAAAACAACAAATGTGAATAATAAAAAGGGAAAAAAAAATTGAAAAAAGAAAAAAAAGTCTGTACAGTATTAAAAAATTGGACTGTCATGTCACTATGGTTGCCAAATCATCGACGGGAAACGTTTTAACAACATTGGTTACCATGGAAACGACCGACACGACAAATATTACACTTTTTTTTTTAAATAATAAAAATATTTGACTGATAAGGATTATCCAGTTTCCTCGTCATAAAACACTAAATGACCCGAATTTTAGTTTCAAAAATACAAAACGAGGAAAACAGAAAAAAATAGGAAAGGGAAAAAAAATTTTGGGAGGAAATTTTTAGGGCGAGAAAAATATCGAATCGAAAGCAGCCGTGTCACCCTTGGGTTAGGAAGTGGTCCTTCCTGTAGGGTAAAGTAGCTGCTGCCCCTGGCAGGGTCACTACCCAGCTCAACAAGAGCCATGGGGCGGGGATGGGGAAAGGAGGGTAGGCCACAACTTCCAGGAAGCCACGCTGTGGTTGCTATGGCAACCGAGCAAAATGGGAGGGGTGAGGAGGCCATAAATCATCTCCACAGCAGGATGGACTGACACTTTCTCAGAAGAGGCCGAACCCAACCGAAAAACAATAGTAAAAGATCAAAAATTGTCAGCGGGCTTTTAAATCCAATATGGCCGATATTGGGTTTCGTCGAGTTATTAAAAATTAATTATCTTCTTGATGGGGTTTATGGAGGACCCTAGAAGAGGTTCAAACTGGACTTAACTGCCCTAATCTTGTTCTTTTGACAAAACAAATTATAACCAATAGTGCATGAAACTATAAATTTCTGTTTTTCCAACTTGTTTTTAACTTTTTTTTATATTTTTACCCATGTTACCTTCAGAAACTATTTTTAAAAAGAAATATAAAATAAAATAAAATCCTCGTGTTTTTTTGTTTTTAAAATTTTATATTTAGTCCAGGGGTTTTAATTTTAATTTTATGTGAGGAACAATTAAAAGTTTTTATATGCAGTCATTAAAAATGGAGATGGGGAAAAAATGAATATAAAATGACATTCAATCCAATAGTAATTAATTGAGCAATGTTTGGGTTTTTTCATTTTTTTTTCCTATTTCGTTACCACACCCGAAAAAAGAATTTTATTGGATAAGAGAAAAATAGAACGGTTTTCTCTTCAACCAACTGACCTCATTCTCAACTCTTTCATCCCAAAAGACAATGAACTGAACAGTCCAAATTTACCTTGATAAAATATTAGATACACCAACACCCAAGGACATGTAATTTCTACATTAAATATTTCATTAATCAAAATTTAACTCGATTGAATAATCGATTAATTATTCCATACATCAACTACACGCACCTTTCACCTCACGATCCCTTCGAATAATTTTTTTTTTTTTTTTTTTTTTTATACGGAGAAAAATTGAAAACAAAATTAAAATGAAAAAAAGTGGAAGGAAAATCCAAGAATCGTTAAAACCAAACAGACAGAGAAATCGTGTTTGATAATTCAATTTTTTTTTCTATTAATAAATTGACACCTGTGAAAAGAGGCAAATAAGAGTGTGGTGAAGTGATCTAAAGAGCGAAGGTGAGAGAATTAAGCGAGCGGCTGATAAGAGTGGGGAGCAGCCAGTGAAAATTTTGGGAGGGAAGCAAAACCTTGGACCGCCATCCACTTGTTCGACGCTTTTTGTCTGGCACGAGCGAGACATAATGGCGCAGCCACCTGTTTTATCAATCGTCGCTCAGACTTACCTGCTAGAAATAATACGTTCTTGCCCCATTTTTGTAGTTCTCTTTTGAAAGAGCGTCGTTCTTGGACACAGCGAGCGATGGCACACTCCGCCATTTTCGACTTTACCCGTCCTTGACGTCACGAGGAACCGGAAATGCCCTCGTGACGTAACGTGATCCAACAGGTGGGTCATGGCAGTACCTGGACCACATAATTTGAAGCTAAAAAGATGACGACGATCGAATTGCCTCTCGCCACTCACAAGGGGATTTTTTTTTCCTTATGGCGCTGTTATTAGTGCAACCTCGTTTTATCGATTAGTCGATGAGGCGACATGTTTTTTTCTTCCAAAATAAAAGGTCACCATGCTGAATGTGCACATGAAAAAAAAAATATTACTAGAAAGTCAACATTGTAAAATAAAATTATGAAAAAACAAATATTATTTATTTATTTTATTTTATTCTTTTTCACATTTCTCCATCGTTTGAAAGTTTATCTGAAATTCGGGAAAAAAAAATTTTCCAAAATTTAAAAAAAAAAAAATTGGGGTAAAAGTCATCGTAACGTTATCCCCCATTTTGAGTAACAAAATGGTTAATGACCTCACTGAAAATAAAAAGCAAAGTGGGTGTCCGTTCAAATACGGGTCCCCCCCTGTGCTTTTCTTCCTTATGCCAGGTGGTGTTTACGTCATAACCGCATGTGGAAATTATAAAAGCTATTGAAAAATGATAAAAAAGAAAGAAAGAAAAAAAAAAGGAAAAACCACACAAAAAAAATATATAACGGAAGAATAAAATATGAAAGTGTGTTCTTTCGGGTTTCGATCAATAAACAACCCACTGGCGGCAACGGAGCCCTTCAACCCTTTCGCGCCTGCCCCACTGCATTCGAAGGGAGGTCGAGTGAAATTTGGGAGGGGAAAAAAAGGAAAAAAATGTTGATTCAATTTTCTCAGAATTTTTAAATTTAGAAATTGACGTAATGAGGATATTCTCATTTTCTCAAAAGAAAAAAAATATAATAATTAATCTCATCATCTATAATATTAGATTATCAGTACGGAACTCATTTATCACTTCAACTTTTGAAGTAAAAAAAGAAAATTAAAAAATCGAAAACAAATTAGTATTGCACGGATGAGGCATAAATATTGGCCGTATCTATGACTATATTTTATATTGATATTGCCCTGCGATCTGAAAAGAGGGGGATTAAGAGAAATTTCTCCCCCTGCCTGGCGATGTGGGGTCGCCAGCACTAATATTTCTGTCACATTAATCAATATCTGTCAAAATTAGACAGCACCCAAACAGAAATTCAGCCGTGTTCTTTTATTCAACCTAATTAAAAGCAGCGTGTCTTAAGTGTTGCCAAACTCAAATTTTAGTAGACTGGTAATTTAGATTCCTGTAAAAACTTCAAGGTCTTATGTCAAAGGCCCAAGGTCTTCGCGGAAATGTTTTCTTTTCTTGGGCAAAACGAAAGGAAATGTGATCTGGTGCCTCACAAATCTATTACCCACCAAATTGAATTTTCTCATTCCCCGATTATTATTTTTTTTCTTATTTTTTATGTTCATTTATTTTTAATTTCTGGCACATATATTGGATTGAGTTTGGCAATAGAACTATGGTTGTCATGGTGATAAATTACTCCATGTGGGATTACGACGAATTGAACGACTAGCGCACTCTATATGCAAATATTGGAACTTTGACCATATTTAGGAGTTTCGTTGAGAAAATTTTCTGTATAAAAATTGAATTTTAGGAAGCAATTAATTGCTTCTAAAATTTAATCCTTTTACGGATGGATAAAAATATGTTTTACGAAATGAGCGAATGGTGTAGCACTGTGGCAATACAAGTTCAAGCTAAAATTAGTTTCGTCCTGATACGTATGTTCGCCCATATCTACGGTTCGTGATTTTTCAACATTCTAGTATTATTTTCGTGCAAGGAAAGCTAAATTTTCCTACCCTTATTTGACGCTGGCTGTGTATCTGGAGAACTGTTACCTGAGTAATTTTGAACACGAATTTTTGGAGTTGGTCAAAACCGACATCGAAGAGTATGTTAATAAGCCACCATCATCATCTGGGTTGAATAAGTATGTTTATGTTTACCTTAGAATTAATTTAATGTTGTTCTTTAATATCCCGATTGTCTTATCTAGTGTGTTGGTCTTTCCACCTTTTCCAAATCGCCTGCGATTTCTCGTACACAAAACCGTGGAGGAATGGTATCCGGAATTGAACACCGTTTCCATTGGAATGCTTGATGAGAGACGATTGGTTTTATACCGAGATAGTTTTCATAACATTCATTTACAATCAAGGTAGTATCTTATTACGGATTCTCGTGCATTTAGAAGTTAATTTTATATTTGATCGCAGTAGCAATCGAATGGATACGTCTGCCAATAACTCTTCTTGTCTTCAACAACAAACTCCGGTGGCGACGAACAAAAAATCAGAAAGGTTTGATCCTTGGATTGAAACATTTCTGTTTACTAATATGATGTTTATAAATTATAGAATGAAAAGTCGTCGACCCGACATGCAGCTGTATATTCCTCGAGCGAAAAGAAAAAGCGATGTAGGAACGACTGACAGTTTGGTTCAAACTGTCGAAATTTTGGGCAATGAAAATAAAATCAAAGTGAAAAGTAAGAAGAAAGAAGTAAAAGAGGGAAAACCTGCCAAATTGCCATCTGATTCAGACACCAGAACGAGTGAAGAAAGTGTGGAATTACATAAACCCATTGAATCGACGAAAGAAATAGATTTGTCCGAAAATGAAACACTAAAAATGGAAGAAAATGTGGAATTACATAAACACATTGACAAGACACAAGAAACAATTTTGTCCGAAGATGAACCTGTGAAAACGGAAGAAAAAGTGAAATTGCATAAACACATTGATAAGTCGCAAGAAACAATTTTGTCCGAAGATGAACCTGTAAAAATGGAAGAAAAAGTGGAATTGCATAAACATATTGAAACGTCGCAAGAAACAATTTTGTCCGAAGATGAACCTGTAAAAATGGAAGAAAAAGTGGAATTGCATAAACACATTGATACGACGCAAGAAGCAATTTTGCCCGTAAATGAATCTGTAAAAGTTGAAAAAAATGTGGAATTACTTAAACCCATTGACACGACGCAAGAAACAGTTTTTTCCGAAAATGAAACTGTAAAGAAAGAAGCATCAGTATATGAGTTGTCTGAAAGTGCGACACAATTACCAGAATCATTGGACGTAGACGAAAGGATAGAAAAAGAGGAATTAACCGACAAAAAATTAAGTGAAAGTACTTTTAAGATGGAAACAAATCTTCCAGACCAAATGGAATTAAATTTACCCTGTGAACTTACCGAACAAGCTGACACGTCAGTGCTGACTACTGAAAGTGAATCAAATCCGTTAACTGCAAACGACTCACTCTCTAGTAACATGAGCGAAGACTTCACTAACCCGAACGAAGAGTCGTCTTGGGAAAACTTGTACGGCGAAGATGGAGAATGTCTTGCACCTGATTTAATTCAAGATGTAAAATTTTTTTAATTAATTAATTAATTTTCATTTTTTTAAAGTTTTACTTTATTTTCAGTTGACAAACACTCTTGGTGAAGTAACTATAGAAAAACCCAAAATTGATTACTATAAATTCCAACCTAAAATCATAAAAGAACATGGTAATTCGTTAGAATATGTTGTGAAATTTTAATTTTTAATTTTTTTCCTCAAAATTTTCAGAATTTGATCACATCATAGAAATTTATGATTTTCCTGGGGAATTTAAAACACAAGATTTGATTTCAGCATTTTCTTCGTTCAGGTACTAAACCAGATCAAATTTAATTTTAATTTCGTTAATTTTAATTTTTCTTTTAAGGACTCGAGGTTTTGATGTCAAATGGGTCGATGATACTCACGCTTTAGGTTTGTTTGCCAGCCCTATCGCAGCTGCAGAAGCATTAGCAATGCGACACACTATGTTAAAAACACGGTCATTGAGTGAAGCAACTCAGGAATCGCAATTAAAAGCACGACGATGTGGCGATTTGCTGCAACCATACAAACCCAGACCCGAAACGTCAGCGACTTTAGCAAGACGACTCGTCACAGGTGCATTGGGTTTAAATTCACTGATTCCGAGAGAACAACGAGCTAAGGAAAGACAGCAATTAAAAGAAGCTAAAGGTATAAATGTTTTTAACTTGCTTATCGCCTTTATCTTATTTTTTTGTTTCATTTCAGCCAAGAAAAAGCTAACTGCCAAACAAAAAAAAGATGTTTGGGAAGGAACAGTCAACTAACTTTTTATGGATGTTTTAGAAGTTTTTTTAGTTAATTATTTGTGATTAGGATTAAATATCCTTTGGAAAAACTGTATTTTTCTTAAAAATAAATTTAAGGACAAATGGTATTTTATTTTTTTTCTAAGTTTTTTTAATATTAAGTGTACAAAATAAACGAAAGAAATCTCGAGAATATATTAATTAATCGAAGTGAAACGGGAAAGGCACGGGTTCTGGTTCGATATCCTCGACGAAGAGTGGTTCTGAAAATTACATAACACTTAATACAACAAAATAAGTCTTTAAAATATTTTTATACCAAGCCAGTCATTGGATATTTGAAAAGCTTCTACTTCATGCAGTTCAGGTTCGGGTGGTAATATCATTTCTTCTCGCTTGATTGAAGCAAAAGACGGTTTCGGTCGTGGCTTGAAAATACGATGCAGCTGAGTTATACAACGTTTTTCCTCTTCGTCTAAGAAACCGGGATCGCAATTGTAATAGTCACCTATAAAATTTAAAGCGTTAATTCGTGGATTACTCTAATTATTTTTATTTACTTACTTTCGTCATCTTCGTAAATTGGGAATCTTTCAATTGACGGATATTTCTTTAAATTGCTCGCCTCCTCCATCGGCTGAAAAGAGCAACGTGTTAACTACTAATTAGCAATAAAACACAAAAATACACACAATTGTATCACACGTCGCAACATTTTTCGTTGCAATTGTTTCACTTTTGGCAAAAGGTTTAATTTTCTTCACGCTGCCCAATTCAGGTTTGAATGTTGAATTGTTTTTAATATCTCCAAATGCCTTTCTATGACCATTGCCATTGCCAAATTCCTTGCCTACTCGGCCTATAGTGTCAAAAGAGAAAATCAAATTTATTGTTTACGAAAAAAAAAATGTTAAAAATGTATTCGAATATTATTCATACTGAATTTTGGCACGTTGTTTTCACTTCCAATTGGGGTGACAAACGATGTCGTTTTTGATTTAACCGGCCCTGTAAAGTTTAAACAAGTTTAAACAAGCTTAAATGTGGAAATTAGCATAAAAGTTTACCGTCCTGGTTATTTACGAATGTCGGGCGAAATTCCATGATGTTAGTGAGTAACTGTCAAGGTTACTTAACTACTGTAGAATAGAGTGTTATTGTAAGAAGGGCAGAATAGAATCTGTTTGCATGTGCGGATGCGTGCCAAACAGAAGACGAGATTGTTTGAATTCACTCAACATTCAAAAAGATGTCAACTTTGAATAACAGCGCCCTCGCGCACAAAAATGATGCAACCAACCATCGGTAACCACGACAACTGCGTTATTTCCTGTCTATCATTGTTTCACGAATTAGTGCAGAATAAAATTAATTAAAAATGAAAATAAATTTATCCTCGAAAAATAAAAATAAAATCGCATTCTGTATTTCTTAAAGTTTGGTAATAGGAAGCAATTATAGACGGCGCTTGCAGCCATTAGCCCTATTTCTTCGTGAAGGAATTTTCAGAGCCCCTGAGCCGTCTGAATCTTTTTTTCTCATTTTGCCAATATTTACGAGATA
>JAQFZO010000873.1:0-19802 GCA_034695885.1 Geophilus flavus | reverse complement strand
GGTTTGGGTGCCTGGAGGAAATTTGGTTTGAACAATGGGTTGATTGTTGTTTTTTCTTTTTATTTTGATAGGTTTTTAATGGAAAAGTTTTTGGGTAATTTGATTGGATTGTTATTTTTTTTTGAATTTTTTTTAAGCGTTGTTGGGGATAGAACAATGTAAGTTTTTTTAAAAGTGTTGTTGGACGTTATTTTTGGTTAAAATTGTTGAAAATTATTGTGGTGTTCTGACTTGTCAAACTGATAAATGTTATTTTTAATTGTTTGTTAATAATCTGAAACAATGTTAAAATAAATTTATTTCAGTTGAATGGTTCAGAATGTAAGTATATTATCAACAGAACATTGTTGATGCTAAAAATGAACAATGTAAAATATCAACAATAATTAACAGTCATTATTGTTTTACAATAATATTGTTGGAATAAAACACGAATGAAAAAAAACAACAAACTAACAATGAAAAAATGTCTAATTATGAAAAAACAAAACTGTTTTTAACAATACTAAAACAATTTTCAACAATATAAAAAAATTTCCAACAATAAAAACCACTTTCTAACAATGAAAAATTCAAAATAAACCCACAATTGTTATTTTCAATCAATTCAAACAACAATAAACCCCACATTTCCACAACATTTTCCCAAATTTAGCCAAAAATTCCAAAAACTAAAAACAAAAGTGAAATTTTTTTCAGTGTCACTCACTTTGTAAATTTGGTGAATCGTGATAAGCGAGATTCTTCTTTTTGTTGTTAGCAGCAGTGTACTATTTTAGTAGTGTATTGATGGAAGAACGAGGAGAAGAAACAACGGTCGGGGAAAATAAGGGGGGAGAGAGAGAGAGAGATGGCAGGCGAGGGAGGGAGAAGAGATGTGCAATTGCTATTGTGGAATTCAACTCAAATCAGATAAAAAAATAGGGATGAAAGAAAAAATAAATGTTTTTATCTTCCACATTTTTCCCAGTTTCAGTATCGGACGTCAACAACATTTTTTTTAAAAAAGAATTTTTCCTTCAAATGTTGATAGGATAAATTTTTTTTTTAATCGTAAAACGGGGGTTAAGTGATTCGCCGGTCGGTGAAAACTACTGTTTTTATTTAACAATCGTTTTTTTTTTGTTGTTTTGGCATTGTTGGATTACCAGAGATTGCAGATTTGTGTCGGCGGGTGTTGCAATTGTTGATGTAATAATTGAAAAATGGTTTTTTTTATTGTTGGATTGGCGAAATGCGTTTTGCAACAATTGTTTTTTTATTGTTAGAAATTTTTTTTTATTGTTTGAATAGATTGAAATTCATTTTTGTGATATTGTTAGAACATTATTAGAAATTGTTTTTTCATTGTTGATTTCAATAGTAATGTTTTCAACAATAATTGGTTGTGGTAACAATGTGTGGTGAATTGTTGTTGATTCAAACGAGGTAACAATATTGTTACAAAAGTGCAGCAATGAATAATTGTAAAAAAAATTAACATTGTTGTGGCAATGATAAAAAAGTGAGTTATTGTTGATTTCTGACTTTGTTGGTAAGTTTTTCTACATTGTTACGTCATCATGACAGCATCTGGCAACAATAATTTTGTCATTGTTATTTAAAACAATGAAAAAATGAAAAATTTGAAATTTTTAACAATGAAAATTTTGAAAATTTCAAATTTCAACAATGAAGATGAAAAAATGTAGGAAATTTCAACAATGCAAATTACGATAATGGATAATGAGAAATACAGAAAATGTCAGAAATAAAAATGAGGATTATATAAAATTTCAACATTGCAAATTGAGCAAAACAGGAAATTCCAACAATGCAAACCAAAACAAAAACAAATTTCTACAATGCAAATTTCCAAAATCCCAAATTTCGAAAAATCCATCTTTTAACAATACATCAAACAATTCCCCTGACTTTGATGTCACCCATCCCCATTGTGAGGAAGAATTTCCACAGCCCTATTCAACACTTACTTGCTACAATAAACCTGACCATTACAATTGTGCTGAGGAAGACAGCCCTACCTCACACTATACCTACTGTAACCCACGGCCATCTTTCCCCTGATTGGCTCAAACTGGGTAATGCAATTACATGTGGACCTTGCAAACTTGCCCACTGGCATTGTTTCTGCTTTATTTTTTTATTCTTACGTTTCTATTGTCTACTTTGGTGAGGATAAATTTTGAAATTTTTTATTCTTAAGTGTAGGGGGAGTGGGGGAGGGGGGATTAGGGTGTTGTCCACTACTAGGGATCATTTAGATCGGGGTCAGCGTCGATTGGGGTTTAAAGTTGTAAAATGAAGGGTCTGTAACCTTGCCGAAATTGTTTGGGTCGATAAAGTGTAGTGAAGAGAAAAATTTAACACTGGTGGTAGAAGAATTTTAACAATGGATAAACAATTTTTAACACGTGTCTGATAGATTTTAACAATGGAAAAAGTAAAATCCGTTTTTAACAGTGGTCAGGGAATTTTTCACTATGGAAAAACAATTTTTAAGAATGTAAAAAGATTTTAACAATTGAAAAACAAAATTTAACAATGGATGCAGAATTTTTAACATTTGTCTGAAAATTTTAACAATGAAAAACTAATTTTAATATTAAAAACCGTTTTTGATAATGGCAAACAATTTTTAACAATAGAAAAATCATAACAATGAGAAAATAGGAAATTTCAATAATAAAAACCAGAAATGTAAGAAATTTCAAGAATGCAAATTTCTAACAATGGTGAATTGAGAAAAAATAAGATAAGTGAATTATTTTTGGATATTGGTTTTCAGATTTTGTGGGAATTATGGATTGATCACATCCATCCTGGTGTTTAATTAGGGTAGGGATGGAATAGGGATGGTGTTGTGGGGTGTAGTGTAGTGTAGTGTAGTGTAGTGTAGTGTAGTGGTGATTGCAGCACCATTTTGGATCACCTGTGAGGAGGCTTCTCACAGTGGGGATTTTACTTCCGTTTTCTTCGTAAATTGATATGGGTTATTGACAGGCCCTTGCTGCACGGACATGGAGGAGTGCTGAAAATGGTCAGTGGGGAATTAGGGTCGGATTGGGGTCTTGGTCTGGAGAAGGCTAGTACCGTAGGTTTCTGTTGCTAAAATTTGAAAACAATAAAACCCGAGCATCCAATAATTAAAACACACTTAAACCCAATCACTTCAAACAAAAACCAATTGCCACGAACCCCGACGCACCAAATCTTTTCGTTTTTAATTAACATTACTGTAAAGTCCGCAGTTGATGGTTTGGGTGAGCGGAGCTTCACAAAATATATCCAAGTGTGTAGTGTGTAGTTGTAGGTGAAGATGAAGATGCGATCGTTTAAAACTTAACAAACTACGTTTATTGTAGATAAATTCTAACTGTAGTTGAAGGTAAGGTAAGAAGTGAGCTTTCTTCTGTGGGAGTAGAAAGAATTGAGGAAGTAGGGAATTGTGGGATGCTCTGAAAGAGGACCGTGGGAGTAAGGTAATGTGACAAAGGTGGTGGACAAGTTTTATTGGAGGAGAGGGAAAATGGCGTTCAGGAATGCAGGTTGTAAAAAAAGGGGGAGAAGATGAAAGTGGGAGTTACAAAGGAGAGAAGATGAAAGTGGGAGTTACAAAAGAGAGTCGTAAAGAATAGAAGATGAAAGTCGGAAAGTTACATCTGGTCTCCCTTTACTCCTAATGAGTAAAGGGGACTAAATAAGATTAATAAAAATATAAAATTTTGGGAAAAAGTTTTCACAATTACTCCATATACCTCAAAATTATCGATTGACATCTCCCTCAAACAGAATAGAAATTAAGATTTCCTTCACTCCCCCACAATTTCAATTCCAAACATGTCAAAATTCATCGACATCAACTTCAATTTTCCCATTTTCCCACCAGAATATTTCAGAAACAATGAAAAACATTTTAACAATAAAAAGCAACGTTTTAACAATGAAAACCAACGTTTCAACAATGAAAACAAAGTTTTAACAATAAAAATTAATTTCTCAACAATAAATACCAACTTTTCAACAATGAAAACCAATGCTTTAACAATGAAACTCAACAATTCAACAATGATTCAACCATGAAATAACTTTTTCCCAATTAATTACCGCCATCCAGCCCCACAAAGTGAGAAACTGCGCTGCAATTAAGTCACCGAAAAGAAAAAAAAAACATTCTCTAAGAATTAGCAAGGAAATAAAATATCAGATACTGTAATTCATGCTATATAAGAAAACCCTTCAAGAAAATTTGATTTATCTCAGGGAAAGGTGTTTCCGATGGAGAAAAAAATGGCACGAAAACTCGGAAGAAAAACAGAGGTCGCACATTAATCTCTGCAACCTTAGACTAGATATGCGAGAAATAATTATTGACTCCACGAGATTGGCTTTTATGTTTTATATAAAGTGGCTTTGCTGGAGACCTTGTGGTGGAAATTGGAATTGTGGGAATAAAGGGTTATTGATTTGTGTTGAGAAATCAAGGTAAACTTGTAATGGGATTAAAGACAAGGGCAAGTCGAGTGACATTATCTCTTTTTGTTCAGGTATTGTTGATGTGCATTGTTGTGGGTGTGTAAATGATGATGGATTTCCATTGTTTGCAGTTGGAAATGTCCATAGGGGGAATTGTTGTCAGTTTGTGAATGAATGTAGGAAGTTGATAGTGTCTGAGTTGTTTTCATTGTTGAAATGTCGATTTTCTTTGTCGAAATGTTGATGTTCATTGTTGAAATGTCGATTTTCAATATTGAATGTCGATATTCATTGTTGAAAAGTTGATTTCATTGTTAAAAAGTTTTGTAGGCGATCTTTGGCTCGTCTTTGCTGCTTTTTCGGATGTCGGTTAATGCATTAATGTAATGACAGTTTGATTGGGTGGTTTGAGTTTGTGGAGGAAGTGTTTTAAGAGATGAGTTTTACTAGGAAATAAGGTGGAGTGAGTGGATGTCGAATAGGAATTGGATTGTGGGAGCGAGAGAATCGAAATTGGCTGATTGTTCCAAATGATCCGGGTTTTCGGAAAAGTGGTCAAACGTTGATGGAGAAATGGACGTGGTCTATGAACATTTGTGAAGTTTTGTTTCATTGTTTAAATGTTTAGTTTTATCATTTAAACATTGTTTTAATGATTATTAAAACATTTTTTTGTTTGTTGAAAGATTGATTTCAATTTTTGAAATTGTTTCATTATTATAACATTGGACAATAAAAAATAACTTTCAACAATGAAAATCAAAATTTCAACAATAAAAACCAACATTTCAACAATAAAAACCAACATTTCAACAATAAAAACCAACATTTCAACAATGAAAACTAATGTTTCATCTCACTACCTGCCAACACAAAAAAAAACAGTCGATGAACAATCAATCCATCCGAAAACCCAATAAAATCCCAATTAAACAATCTAACCTTTCCCTTCTCCAGCTCGACCCATCAAATTCAACCAACCCAATCTCACAATCTCATTTGGATATCACATGATCAAAACTCGAGGAAGTGTAGCCCAACAATCATTGAATAATTTATAGTCGAAATCAAACACGCTTCCATTTGAATGTCTGCTGACTTCTTTATCGTTGGCCACAAGACCGAAAAACCAGTCTGACAAGCCCCTTCCTTGTGTCGCATTTCAAACGAGACAATTTTCAAAAGACCTTTTTGATTTACTCCTCCCTTTTATTTATATATTAAACATTTAAAGGAACTTCATATTATAACAAAAAAAAAAACATTCTTTCAATCACATCACTTTTTATTTAACTTGCATTCAATGCTAATGTTCTTCGAAGAACATTCATTCACCACACATGCAATTACCATAGCAAAAAGTCCCTAAAATGGATATGGGTTTGAGTGTAACGAGGTCATGTTTACATAAAATATCTATTTATTTATTATCAATGAGAAAAAAAATTTTTGGCAGCCATCTTGTAAAATATTTGGTCCCATGTGGTTCAATGATCTACATGTTTGTGCTGCTGACCTGAAAGTTCTTGTGCAGTAATCCCTTCCTGTTGTTTGATGTTTGTTTTGATGAAATGTACCACTGGTTTCATTAATAAATCAATTAGAATCTTTAATATTTAATTGCTCTTGTGCATATTAAGTGTTGAACAAACAAGATCGAGTGCATGATTCATGGAGTTGTAGGTGAAGGATTAGGGCTAAATTGGCCAGAAAGATATGAATCGCATCGAGAGACAGTGTGATTGATTTGGGAGAAATGTTAAAGGGAAGCTGCTGTTGGAGAGACGTCGGCGAAAATCTGGGACGTACGTGACCTGTCAGGATACATGAATTAAACAATGCCATGTTTCCTGTCTGGGAACGGTTTCGTGTCGACGTTTGATGTTCTATGTTTGGTCAAATCCCAAAACTCTTTCGTGGAATTTCATTGACAGTGTGCTCGATGACGAAATAAGGGTCAAAGCTTACGGTACTTATTTGGCGTTAATGTAAGAATTGTTGCCGAGGCAATCAATAGTGGGAATAGTATGAGTATTGTATAAAGGAGAATATTGTTGTTGTTGGAGAAAGAAAAATGGCAGCATGTATTCTTTTACAGTACGTATCTTACATGTGTAATGGTTTACTCTAGCGGGTAATTTGCATGTCTGCTGCCTTCCTTGGATGTGGTAGCCATTTCTCAGACACACTCTCCAGAAGCGAACTGTGATTCTCCGTTAGCCGTTACGACCGTGGTAGGCACGTAGACTTGTTTGTAACATTTGTTCGTAACAAATTGCTTCAGTAGTTATGGTAGAGTCACAAAGTTACAGATACATTATCTTTCTAGAAGAAAGTCTGATATACCGTAGTCGACTCCACTCAGCTGCCCATGCAAAACTCGACGTTGGTCCCAAACTGGAATCCGGTCGACCTGATTTGCATTCAAAGTCTGGAGCCGACGTTAAAATTGCATTTTGCATGAACGTCTTTTTTGTTAGCGGGTCGTAAATCTTTGTCTGTGGTCACCTACGGTCGGATCGGGCATGATGCATCGGTGGCATTCGATCATTGCGTTTGTTTTCGCCGGTTTGTTGTCGAGTCGAATGCAAATTTCGATCCAAACAAAGTCTTGTCGGCCGGATTTATTATTCAATTAGACGCCTCGTCTCCCGCTGCCCACTTCCACTTTCCCGTTCTGACCATTAGCAAACCTGTGTGGCAACGATATCGTTACGAACGACCACCATTATTTCAAAAGAGACAATCGTGGACTGTTATTGCACCCTGTCCGATGTTGCGAGTCTTATCTAAACATGGCTAAGCGTTGTTTTCAGCCAAACGGCCATTCATTAGCATGTGGAAAGAGAAGCTTCTGGTCTAATCTTGACTCGATGAAACACCGCTAATAGAATTCTCGGTGGGATGATTTAATCGTTTCAATTACGTGCTGGTGTGGTGATTGGACACCGAAGAAAGATCTTCGAAAACTATCTTCAGATAACGCAATGCAACAAATAAAAACTCTTGGTAATTGCTATCTGCAGCAAAAAATCAACACTGGACTGTTATATTGTTGACTATAACAGTGATTAGTTAGTACATTGTTGGCTATAACAATAATCATTGCATTGTTGGCTATAAGAGTGGTCCTTACATTTTTGGTTATAAAAATTATCTTACATATTGTTGGCTATAACAATGGTCCTTACATTGTTAGATATAAAATTGATCATACACAGTTGTTGACGGCAATAATGATCAGTATAATAGAAAATTGTTGCCATGAGAGGATCAAATAAGTGAAAATAACAACTAGTCTGTTATCGAAAAGAAAGATAGTTGGAGGTCACCCTAAATAGTTGTAACCCAGCAACAATGTCGAGTCAGACAACAATTTGTCAAACCATGCACCACACAACAACCCCGAAATGACAAATGACATGTCATTCAACACAGAGGGAAAAATCCCCACGAAACAACATCAACCACCCCCAGAACCGATCCTTTCCATCTGTCATCTTACCATAAATTACGAATGCAAATCTCGTCTGCAAACCATCAATAACTTCCATCGAAGGCCACTCCGTGACCAGTCATCGACTCCGCAACGACACTTCCTTCCCCGCAAGACTTTCCATTGATCCGAGCGAACCCGAAAACACTCTCGTGGAACTTCGAAGATGCCCTCTGCTGCCACCAACCAACAAACCCCATCGACACCTCTTAAGACCATCTCATACCTTGTCATCTTCATCCGCAACCAAAAGCCTTAACGCGCCAGATGTCAATCACCTTTTCGAGCCAAAACTGCCCATTCTCTACCATTAGCCCAAACCCATCCCTCGAAAGCATATTTCACCGAGTATTGAACTAAAAACTGATTGGCTGGAGGAAAATGGGGATTTTGCGGAAGCTGAATTTATAGATTTATAACAAAATTTACAACTGTCGACTGAAGCACCATCCAGCCTTTTCTCGGGTTCCCAAGAAGTGTCAAAGGTCAATGTTGTCAAGACTTTTTCCACAGTTTGGATGTCCACTGTGATGGCGATGAAAAGCGAAAAGATTTTTGCGTTATCTTTCCCAATGCTAGAAGATTTTCTCCAGGCCTTCGGGCAACTGAGTTTTTTTTACTTTTAGCATTGCAAACATGTCTTGCAAGAACCCAAAAGTTGACACATTTGTCCCAGTTTAGATGAATTGCCTCCGAGGTAGGGAAATATGGTAAGCCTATCATGTGCTACTTGTTTACTTTCGGAGATCAAGAAACTCGGAAGCCGAGAACTCGATTAAAAACACAACGGCGGCAGCAGGGCCAACTTGTAGGATTAGAGCTGGGAGGTGGAAAAAAAAAACGTCGGGAGTTATATGATGGAATTTTGCCAAGTGGAATAATTGAGTGCTCTATATACAAATAGCGTTGCAACCGAAATGAGAATCAATTAGCACACGTTAGGCTTAATGGATGACTCTAAATGGTGGAAGCATCGATGGGAAATCGTGTGAGCGATAACGGTTAGTGGGAGAATTTAAATTGGATTAGTTAAACTCGTGTAAGCGAGTTCTGGAAATTAAATCGGGACGCGGATCATCGCCGAGGTGCACAAATCACGTGCCTCGGTCCGTGTTTCGACGCACGCGTCGCGAGTTGAAAATTTTCATACTTAGAACTATACGCTAGACCGCTGTCACCCATCTCTATTTTTTTAATATTTTGCCACCAGACGTCGCTGCAAACGGCATGTGGGTACCTCCCCATCACCGATTGGCTGTCAGACTCCCGTTTGTTGCCCATATGTAATTTTTTCTCCCCTACATAAGAATTAAATAGAGTTTTTCACGTCATGTGTGATGGAAAATGTGGAACAGGAGGAAGTTTCAAGGTGGTAACGTGAGTCTGGTTTTTGATGAGATTTCAATTTTTTTTCCTTTTAAATTAAATTAAAAAAATGGGGCTAAGGTGATGATTAAGATAGAAGATGTGACAAAAAATAAAAACCAGTCTACGTGTTCAGTAAAGTTGAAACCCAAGTAGGAGATTGCAGTAAATCAAGACCGACAAGGAAGAAAAAGAAAATATTTCATTTATTTATTTATTTTTATTTATTCTATTTAAGGAAGAATCGACACCGGAGTTTGGTTTCCTATATAAAAATTGCAATTTGCTACCGACAGGTGCGAAAGCAAATATAAAAACGTACGATATTTGTTTCGATATCACGACCACAAATGTGTTATTGACCATTTGCTCGTATACAGCAGGAAAACGAGTGCGATAAATAGTAGTCGTAAAACTCCGCTTGCCCAACACTGCCGCCATTTTGATGCATCGGGTTTTATCACCTGCGAAGTGCGAAATAGAAATGCCCGAGTTTACACTTCCATTTTTTATTGGTTCAAAGTTAATGGAAATAATAAAAAAAATGTATTTTGTGTGTGTTGGAAATTCGGAAATTCTAAAAATCCGTAATAAAAAACACAAAATGTCCGTTTGTGGTTAACCCTTTTAACACGAGGTGTCGCACGACAAGGTTGGCGGAAGGAAGAAATTCACGGAATTTACAATTTTTTGTTGCTTCAAGATTAATGGAAATAATTTTTAAAAAATGTGTATTTTATGTGGAAAATTCCGGGAAAATTCGGAAATTTCCAAAAATTCATTTTTCACCACGAGGTGTCGCTCGACAAGATGGCGGAAGGGGCAAAAGGTGTATCGAAGTAAGAAATTCGATGTTTTTCGGCATTTTACTGAATAATTCTCTTATTTTAACACGTAAACTCACTTTTAACAGCACAAACACCCTCTCGCGTTAACATTCGGCATGATGAAGACGAGAAAAGACATTAAAAAACATATTCCTCGTGCGGGAACTTCGATTCTGCGCTTTAACACGAACACGGGGAGCAATTTTCGTATCGCGTAACGAGTCTAACGACACCGAGTGGAAGAAAAATTCGTTAAAGGCCAGCTAGAGAATAATAACGGTACATCATTTTGAAATTAACCTTAATTTCCCTTTTAATCATGCGCAAAAAATTATAAAATGAATATCAAAATGGCGCATCGCGTCGGTTACGCCATTTTGTGATGGATGATGAATTTTTTTTTTGTTTTCCCTCGTCGCTACAAGCGTGGTTCGATGGTAACAGCTTGGAAAAGAGTGGAAAGAGAGTGAGTAAATGCGAAATTAATGGTTGCTACGGGTCGAGAGTTGGGGTCAGTGTGTTTTCACTGGGTTGTGTTGTGCGCCGCGCCGTGAGGTTGGTTGGGTCGGTCGGTCGAGATGCGCGATGCAGATGAGTGGAATAATCGACTTGTTGTTGACTCGACTCGTTGTCGATGTAACTTCGCAGCTTCCTGTTCTTTGTGATGGGTATTTCACAGTAGAGTAACCGTGAAAGTGCGTCTCGTTTTGTTGAATATACGGCTTTTCAGGTGCTTGTTAATTTTTATCTAATTTTATACTGTTTTTTTTTTTGTTTTTTTTTTGGTGTGTGTTGGGGGGGTCGAGGGAATTGAAGTTGAGTGGAGGTCTGGGGAAGGTGGGTGATGAAAATTAGTCTGTTGTTGAAAAGTTGGGGATGGTGTAAAATGATTGTTGTATTTTTTGAAAATGTTTTTATAATTGTCTTGAAATTTTGAGAATCTCCATAAAAATCATGAAAATGTTTGAAAAGTTGAAAATAAATCATCAAAATCATTAGGAATCTTTGAAATTTTTTTTAGACTTTATCAAATTCTGTTAAGAAAATCTTTAAAAGCTTATGAAAATTTCATCATAATCTCATCAAAATCTTTAAAAATCCCTTAAAAAAATCACCAATATCTTTGGAAATGTATGAAAAATCTTTTAATATTATGTTACCATCAAAATCTTTTGAAAAAATTATCAAAAACATTGTAAACCTCACAAAAAAATCCTGACACGAAACAAATCTCATCACAGCATCACAACACACTCCCATTTTACCACAATCCAACAATCCAGACCTCCAACAATCAACAATCCCACCACGTCACCATCCATCACCCATCACCCACCACTCCAAAAAAATCACACAACCATCAAAAACCCACAAACTACTCATTACCCACATCAAACAATCCCCAATCATCTCCCTACAGTACATTCCCACTTCCATCACACCCCACCAACACGAAAAACCACCAAAAAACCCCAAAAAAGCCACCAGATGACATTCTGTGGTGGAAAAACACAACTTTGAACGAAAAACAGGTTTCCAAAAACCACACAAACTCAGAAACTGCATAAACAGACATGGAAACACACCTAGTTTTCATCTAGTTGATATTCCCAACTGAGTCAATAGGGAGGGAGGGAGGGAGGGTTGAAACCCGACTTTTGACTCTACTCATAAAATATGAAAGACCTTACCTGATTGCTACTGATATTTTTTACATCAACATCCTGCAAAAGGGTCATGGGCCAAGTTGAAAATAGGGATTAAGTAAATATTGGTTAGTTTGTGCATCAAAGATCAAAGATATACATATACTGCTGCTGTCTTTTCACTAAAAAGGGGTTGGAAATGAATATTCTTTTCAATTTTCAATTGTTATAGTGCCTTGTTGCCATAGAAATGCATTGAGTGCATTGTTAGGGGGTTTTCTTCGGAGGGAAATTTGATATTTATGATGGAAAGGGATTTTTTTGTGTTTTTAATGTTATTTTTGTTGGGAATTGGATGTGATGTGATGGGAGAGGTCTTTGTTAGTAGGGGTTTAACATGGTGAGGTCAAGGGGTGATGTATTGTATAGGGGAAGTGGGTTTTATATGATTTTTGTCATGTAAAAGTAATACAGAAAGGGGGAATGGTTTGTAAATTGGATTATAAAATGTTATTTTTCAAGTTGAAGCGAAAACTGACAGCAGAAATGCCTAATTTGGCATTTTGTGCGGAGAAAAGACGGAGAAATTAGTTTACGGAAGGCGACGTCCGACGTCTGTTTTTTTTTGGTTTTTATATAAACTCGTGAGAAATGACAATTATTACATAATTTATAAAGTCGATGTGTTTCCGCCGAGAACTTGGGTGATACCGTAGGGACCGTCTCGAATGTCGGAGAAGCTCTCGCTGATTCCGGTAAAAACATCCACGAGATGTCGTTTGACAATTGACATTCTTGGTCAACAGGAACTCCTGAATAAAGGAAAACTTGGTGAATTAGAAACATACATTAATGAGTTTGATTCGCATTCGATATCAATGCCCCTGTGTTCATCCATTATCTCATCCTGGTTTTTCATATCGATGTCGAATAAAATCAGTTTTCAACGACACTGGACCCCCAAATAATGCATCTTTAATTGGAAAACAGTTCGCAAACCCATTGTTACGAATTAAATTAAGGTTTATAAAAAGGTTATTGTTTATTTGTTAAAGGAGTATGTTAATTAATGTGTTATAATGATTTGTACGATTGTTGATCGATATATAAAATGGCCCAGTCCATGATTTATTTATCTACTGATTTGTGCCGAAACACTTGAGAGGAGAGGATCGGATGGATTTTACCATCAGAGGGTCATCTAGTGCGTTTGATCGTCACGGACATTCACGTACGGCCGTGTCATGCCTTGTCGGCGTACGGGAGACCTTATAGCAGAGAGTCGGTCGAGTTACTGGATTTTTTTAAAAAATTCGCTAACCCCATCTCCGTTGGTTCGTTCGTTCGTTCGTTCGTTCGCTAGCATATCATAAATAAATAAAATTAACGAAACGTAAAATCCCAGATATAGCCATAATCTCCCATCATTCCCTTAGATTCCCTAGGATTACCTGTCAGTATGCATCACTCTCGACTCTAAACCCCAATTTACATTTCCTATAAAACAACCATTAGTTCACCGTTCTATCAAAAGGGACAAATTGTTTAAAGCATCATTTTAATGTCTGTAGGGAGAAGACAGGGTAAATAGGTTTCGAGTTTTACTACTTTAGTAATAGAATTTTTTTTCATTTAAAAATAAAGACGGAAACCCTTTTTCCATGCCTAATGATCATAAATCATGAGATGAGGGAATAAAATGGTGAATATCCTTTTGCCCCCTCCCCCCACCCTCCTAATGCCATTTGGAGGGTCTTAAAATATATATATAAAAAAATAAATTGGCAAGTGTGTTTTGACTGGATCCAAAAAGGGAAAATTGATTGAGCATTTATTAGGGGATGGTATTTTATTTTACTTTATTTTATTTTAGTAAATGTAATATAAAGGAGAGAGGAAATGGAGGGAAATTTTTCTGGCTTTTGTATTATGGAAATGAGGAATATAGAGAAAAGTTAAGCGCCATCAGCGTGTTCAATGAGCCTTGCACATACCCAGTTGTAATTTGTTTTTCGACTTAAAATGAGTTGTCGATATGAGTCTCCTGCTGGGAGCTTTTTTTCAGGGTGTATGTATGAAACGCTTCGTGCTTGCCAAGAAATTTTGCAAAACCACTAATGTTGGATGCGACTCCGAGGAATCGAGGATACCTACCGAGGAAATTTTTAATGGAGGGTGAGGAATTGATGTAAATGATCAGGGATTATACTAAAAGCGAGCCACTTTTGCAAAAACTAAGAAAACAAAAAAATCCTCACACATCGAAGATATTTTTTCGAGTCTACGGATGGAATTTGAGCTTTTTGGTGGTCAGATTTATTCTTAATTTGTGTGCCAGTGATTAGGCCCATATTGGAGAAAATGATAGGTGGAAAGGTTTTGAGATGTGCAGTTATACCAAGAAATATAATGCCTTTGGAATTTTTGTAAATGCTGAGAGAACTAGGCCCGATTCGCTTTCGCATTCCGGGAGTCGACGAGCACGCGGGGAAAAGTCGAATCTAATTTTGACTAATTTCAATTACGATTATCGATGGCGGTTTTAATCGAATTTGTCCTCCATCAAATTATTCCCTCGCATTACCTCCTGCGTAAACAAAATTTTTTTTCTTCCGGAGACTTAATTAAACGCATCGATTTTGAAAAGAACAACAGAGAACACAAGATACGCTGGATTCGCTCGCTCGGAAGGAAAGAATCGGTCGAGTTGTACCGAAGACGACGACGCGACCGTTAAAAGTGGCCTCTAATAAACAACTCGTGCTGGCGTCGAGGAGTGCAGCAACATTCCTGAGTATGTCACACGACTCGGATTGTGGAGTAATCACAAAAGCGTATATACGCCATTGACATCTTCCACAATGTCCCCACCGCGTCAAAAAGTGTCAGGCCACACAAAAGACGCGGGCAAGATTGAAAATCCATTGGTTGAGTGTACAAACATAAGTATTGCTGCTCTCACAAGGTTCCCCCCACTTCCTTCGAAAGAAAAAAATACTCAACTTTTTAGTGTTGATAAAAGATTGTGTTCAACATACGTACGATCAAGCGAGCAAGCGGCAGGAGATGAAAGTGATTTTTTATTTTTTCTTCTTGCTTTTGGGAGGTACAGTATATGAAGTTTCCAGTTAATTAGTTCTATTTGAATGAGGGAAGGAAGGAAGGAAGAGAAAGGATTTTAGGGTTTGTTTCATAAAGGGTAATGAGATGATGAATTTTTAAGGTTTCCATTCTGGGGTGGCGATGGCAGCGGCAGCGTGCTGTATCGACGTTGTTGTTTGTTGGGATTTGTGTTTGATGATGATGTTTTTCATGATTTATTAATGAGTTTGATTCATTATTTTTTTCTATGGGATGGTTGGTGCATGCATGTATCATAGTTGATGAATTTTTCATTGTTGTCAGGAGGTGGGAAGTCTACAATGGCTTTGAACGGACGCTGTAACGCATCTCCGATGTGTTGGGGCGACCCAGTCCATGCCAAGTGGAAAGAAGATCTTACTGACGAAAAGCGACGAACATCGGTCTCGCGGATGTTGTGTTGGGGTGACACAGTCGATGCCAAGTGGAACAAAGACATTATCGATGAAAAACGTCGGTTTCGTCGTCGTTTTTCGAAGTATTCGAGAACGGCTTTGCCAACGGCTTTTCGAGATCCGAAAAGAGATGCGGGTCAGGTGTCGGTTAATGGGGTCCGATGCCCCGGATGTGCGGGAGGACTTCGCTCCGTTTCCTGGAAGCTGCACGCTGCACCGGGGTCTTTTCGGTTGCCCTTCCTTCATTGTCGACGGGTGACAATCGAAAGTGTTGCTGCATGCAACCACACCCAAGTGCTTATGAATTTTATGAAATGTGTTCATTGTGTGGAACAATGAAGACGCGTTGCCAAGCAATAATTAGATGCCTCATTGTTGAGTAAACAAGATTCTGAGAGTCAGCTTTGTTGCGAAACATCAATAGACATCACGAGATGGATTTAATCCAAATTAAGATTCAAAATCTTTTAAAATCTCTCTGACGAATAAGGGAAATGTCGGTCCCTAGACCTTTTGTCACATTTTGACAGCTTTATGACGTCATCACCCCAAAATGGCCGTCTCAAAACCCGAACTACATCATTCTCCACATCCGGTTTACAGTGGCATTGTTCTATGATTACTCCATTCCTCGCCGAAAAAATCTCTCGTCTCTCGGATATTAAATTCCCCCCAGACGGCGCTGTAATAATAATAAAATTGAAAAGCAGAAAATAACAGACGTTGTATTATTTTCAAATTGATACGAATGAAAACCATTAATTAAAGTTTTAACCAGGTAAGAGATGATTTTTATTGCACAGCACTTTTGAAAAAAAAAAAATTTATATTATATTAAAAAATAAAAAATAAAAAAAAATAGAAAAACCTGTAATTGTATTGGTGAAGACTGGTAGACGCAGCCATAACCTATAATTTTCTAAAAGTAGAAGCAAAGTCAAAAGTATGAAAGAAAGAAAATAAAAAAAAAAAAATCTCAAGACCAGACATGATTGCAATGAACTTGGAGAGAGAGTGCACCTGAATTAAAATTCCCAAATCCCAAGTAAGAAGAAGAAAAAAACGTGAAAGATTAATCAAGTTTGGCTGAAAACTACTCCGGTTTAATGAAATTGATACCGAGTCTAGTTCCGTTTGCTGTATTCGAAGGAAGCCGAGTAATTTGCTTAAGTGGCCTAGAGGAAACACCTGTGAAAGGGGAATGGAGGAATTAAATATAAAAAATAAAAAAAAAAATCGGATTGATGTGAAATACGGTTGAACACGCCCTTTTATCTCGGAATTTAGACGGAATTGAACATCCGGTAGCTTATGCTAGAAGACAACCCAAGAAAACAGCTAACTTAGTGAGCCCACAGATGCATCAGTAGCTATGTTAACTGAATCGACGCCAAACAAACAAGTGGCTACTAAGGTTGTACAAATAAACGAAACAATGCTTAACTAAAAAGCTGGTAAAACGGAGTGTGGAATTTGTGATTTTGCGAAAGTTCGAAAATAAATTTTAAAATTTTTTTTTTTTTATTAGGGGGATTGGATTAATGATGGTGAGGAATTTGACAGGTAGGCGTAGATGGAATAAGGTAGTAAAAGTTTTATGACTAAATATTGTGATTAGATGGTGCGCAATAGGTTTGGGTTATAAAAACAGATGGAATTAGTTGTTGGTAAAAAATGTGGAATAATTGTGGTAATGGCTATTATGATGTATATAATTGGATCAGTGCTACTGGTTTTATTGTTAGCTTTATTATTGTTTTTTTTTTCCATTTGTTTTTGGGGTTTTTATTGTGGGTTTGATGGGTGATTAAAATGAAATGAAAGAAAGAATGGGAAAAGATTTGTTGGTTTGTTTGTTTTTTTAAGGAGAATAATTGATTTTAACAATGAAATCAATGCAGTTGAATGTGTGTGTGTGGTGATGAATAAGAATGAGGAAAGACCTGTGAAGTGAAACCGATGAAATAAATTGAACATGCAACACAGACATCATGGTTTCAACTTATACTACATACGTAGGTATTTATAGTATCTTAACAATACCTGAATTCTACAACAATGGCAAAAAAGAAACAATTGATTTCAACAATGAGAAAAAGAAGGAAAATTGAATATAACAATAGCAAAAACCAATTCAACAATAAGAAAAAGTCAAATTTTAAGACTGCAAACAATCCCGCCAAAAAACCGTCGGTAACACAGGAAGCCAGAGCATTAATCTTAACACAAAACAAAATTCGAACCAACGGATTCAAAAACGTCATCGATCACGACTCACCACCACCATCTTCCTTCCCTCCCTCTCC
Organism: Geophilus flavus; assembly: GCA_034695885.1. Lineage (NCBI taxonomy): Eukaryota > Metazoa > Arthropoda > Chilopoda > Geophilomorpha > Geophilidae > Geophilus > Geophilus flavus. The sequence goes on along the minus strand of JAQFZO010000873.1, from coordinate 2,150 downwards.
CAAGCAGAATGTTGGAATAAATTAAGACATCCGATAGGGGCTCATGGCAAGAGAGCGCTGTCAATCAAAACAAGTTTGTTTAATTTGTCCTCCTCACTCGATTCGAGTGGAGTAGGTATTTACTTTGGTCCGTGCAGGCAGCAGTTATGTTTTGGTTGCAGCATGATGACGTCTGTGGTTGGCAGTGATAGATAAGTGTTGACCCGAAGAAGGCCAAATGGGACAATCTGTCCCAACCAAATGAAATGATGTGGTAAAGCAGCAAAACTGAATGGGGAATAGATCTCTCTCTCTCTCTCTCTCTGCTCCTTTACTCTTTAAGTTGAGCATTTATTTTTTCTTTCAACTACATTTCAAGTTGTTAGGCCTAAAGGAGAAAGGAATGTTTAATGCATATTGTCAACACATTATGTCAAGGATATTTGTCTCCCTCTTTCTTGACACTGCTGTCACATTTTTGACAATTTACGCCAAGAAAAGGAACATAAAACTGCATTTCTTAATTATAAGCAGCTAGTTTGTTAGCAGCTCCTTAATTTCTCAAAGGCTTTTTATGAGGTCACGTGTGGAATTTCATTAAACTTTTTTCATAAAAATTTGGAATTTTCTTATCCAGTGTTCTCAATAATGTTGGATGTATTGTTGGAGTTTGGGATTTTGGTGTTTGGGAATGGATGATGATTATGCTGTGACAGGGAGTCCAACAATAGAAGATTAACAAAAATGCCATGTCATTGCATCTAATGGGCTCTGTATGATTGGGATTTTTTTTCTTTCTTCTTCTTTTTTAATGCAGTTGGGGTTGCAACCGTGAGTCATTTCGGGGTTCGAAATGAAGTTAAGGAAGGATTTTATTACATCGAAACAACGACAGCGGTTGTGGAAAATCGGTCTAAAATCAAATTATTACTCGCCGGAACGACGACGACGGTCCAGACGTTTTGCGGAGTTTCCAAATGGACGGGATTCCGTCTTGGAGGCGTTCAGTCGTAATGGCACGCACGTAGCGTCACGCTGCCTGCTGCCTGCCACTTTCTCTCCCTCTTCGGCACACGTGCCAATTGTCCGAACTTGCGGTTTCTCTCGTACTGAGTGGGATTTCTATCGCATCGACTGGCAGTCGGTGGTGCACGACGGACGTGTGAGTCACGCCCGTTTCAAAATGGCTGACTCTGGCAAAATCGAAAGCGGAACGTAGACCGATTTCGTCCCTAATAAATGGTGTAGACACTAGGCGTAAAGCGTGGTTCGCTTTATGACGTCACTTCCTTTTCGTTTTGCTTCGAACCTACTTTTGCTATGCTATTTTGAATGTACAGACCTCGCGTACTTTTTCAAAGCGATTTCAAATCGCAGCCAATCACGTTGCAGTTTTAGGCCATGTGGTCCTACGAGAGAAGAGAAACTGGAAGAAAAACATGGCGGCTAGGTGGTCAGAAAGTGCTGTTGAAAAATTCGTGGAAGACATTCATAAACAAGAGACACGTGGATTATAAAAATGACAAGTTGTGGGCTGATGTGTGGAAGGAATTAAGCCAAATGTATGATGTCGAAATAACCCCTTTTGGTTCTTTTGCTGGATTGTTTGTCGAAGACTTTACGGAACTTGCAAAAAATCCGTTCGGCTGCCTTGGACTAATAACCGAACTCACACCATGGCTGTTTTGCCATCGTGAGTGAGTGACATCGGTCCTAATTATTACATTCTCGGATTGCGTGACCTCATCTCTTCTCTTCATCTCATCCCAGTCTCAGGGTGTGGGCATTCAACAGGGGCTGGCTGGATGGGACTTGAAAAAAATTACTTAAGAACAACTCGGGGCCATCATCCATCCATCCATCGAAAAGATTGCACTGATTTTTATTTTTATTTTTATTTTTATTTTAGACCTTTTAGATGCACCGGTGATAATTTTTTTTAAAGCGAGGCAAATGAGGTGGTGAAAAAATGTAAATCGAGTTGTAAGTGAGGAATTAAATTTGTAGAATGCCCGGATGTTAAGTTGGCCATTTTAGCAAGGTAAACAACACCCAAAGTTGCCTCGCAGCTGCAAACTCGGTTTGCATGTTAACGAGAGAGAGAGACAGAGAAGAGAGTGAGTTTGCTGCAGCAGTCAGTGTGTCTGAGATTATTTCTCTTTTTTATTGTT
>JAQFZO010000872.1:0-19812 GCA_034695885.1 Geophilus flavus | reverse complement strand
GGTAGTTTGTTTTATTTTTACTTCGAATGTTTCGTTTTATCCCTTTATGGATGTCCAGTGACTGTGTCACTACTGAATACGGTTGTGTACTGTGTGAGTGGAGGGTGAGGGGGTTGGTACAGTAAGTACTAAGGAGAAAAAAAAAAGGGGGGATGAGGGGGTCATCTCCCGATGCCTGGGGATCAGTGATAAATGTGAAGGGCTCCATCCTCGAGGTCAGAGGTTATCCTTAGTTCTTCCATACAGCTATAGAAACTGGACTTGGTTGCTGGAGGATGGTAAGGTATGGAATAGGCCTAATTTTAATACAAGTTGGGTTGGGTGAGGTAAAGTTGAGAGCTGATTTTAGAATGTTTGGGATTAAAGGTTGAGTTTGAAAATTTATTATTTAGCAAAAGCACACAAGGTGAAAGAAGCTAAAAGCGCAGTCTGGGAAGGAGACGAAGAAGGAGAAGGAGAAGGAGGGAGAAAAGGGGAACAGTGCCTCCAACCAAATAACAAAAATGTTAATTCCAGAAAGGAAAAAATTAAAAAAAAATTTGACAGATTAATTTGAGCAGAAGAAGAAATGCGTTGCTTTTCTGACGATTGCTCAACCAAACCCTCCATCCCACCTCGCATGTGGGGTCTGAATTTGAGTGACAGCTGAGAAAATTCGATTTTTCATGTGACCTGTTTCGCTTAGAGGGGAAATCAGCAGGGGGCGCCCTGATGGTGGCGCTGCAATCTCGGCAGTTGATCCTCAGTCACTGCTCTTCTCTCTCTCATTCTCTCTCTCTCTCTCCCCAATGTTTCCCTTTCCCTTCCTCCCACACACGCGCACAAACCGGGTTATGGATCAGAAAGCCAATTGCGAAACACAAAAAGTGAAAAATCGCCACCTTTACTGCCCGTTTATCGATCGTATAGCAAAAGAGATGAGATGAGTAAAGGGAAAGTACAGAGACTGTAAAACGACGTCGACTCCCAGTCCCGATTCATGGGTTTGGGTATCGAATAACGAAGGGAATTGAAAGTTGGCAAACACTGACGTTGAGACTGATCCCCTAAACTAACAAGTGAGGCCTCAAGTTGGCCTCTTCCATAACTCTTGCGGGTCCCCCCTGTCGAGGTCCAGCCGAGGGCGTTTCGGATGTGCCACACCGCGCACCTAGGCGCTTGATTTACTTTGTATGAGTTGTTTGCTCTGTTTATTGGAAAGGGCGACAGAGGGCGCGTATGATCCATTTCGGGCAATTGAAGAAGAACGATTTATTTCGGCTACTTGGTTTCAAATTGAAATTGCTATTACCCACCAACCCCTTATTTGGACTGGACTGGGAGGTGCATTTTCTAAAATAAAAAAATTTATATTTTTATTACCATTGAAAATAGATAGAGCAATACATTGTTTACTTCTGCATGTAACATTCTAACAGATGCATTCGAATTGTTTACGATGTTTGTGCATTTTCGCTAACAATGGCCCTTATCACCGCACCATCGTACTCGCCAATTATCATTGTGGCCTCGTTTTGGAGGCAACAAACGTTTGTTACGTTTTGTTATTGCTCGAATCAACAATGGGAGGTCGCGTGGCGAGGCGCATGCGTACGGCGGAAACATCTGCTGTAGTTGGAGATGAGCCGGAAGTCGAAGGCCCATCCATAACGGAAGTGCAATGAGCAAAAGATGATGCGCATGCGTGCTCGTGGTGTCGGTGGTTGGCATGGCTACGGGGCCAGGAAATTGGCAATCTGCGGCAGGCGGGAAAAGCCAACTCGAGGAGGAGGAAGGGATTGCGCATGCGCACGGCACACGCACAGGCGAGCCCAAGCCAAGCTCAGCGGGAGCGATAAAGCAGAGATAAGATAAGATGAAAAGACACTTCAACACTCTAGATTTGAATATTATCGGAAAAATGAACAAAGCAGCGAGTTAACGTTCTGAACATTATTTACATCGTGATATTTTAAGCAATGGAAAGAATGAGAGATGAAAAAAAAATATTAAAAAAAAAATTCAATCACAGCCACAAATTGCGCTCCCATGTCCGCCCAAGTGTCACAATTCATAAAGTAGAAAAAAAAAATTAAATAAATAAATAAAAAAATAAAACCAACACTAAAGTTTGAAGGTGTAATTATATCGTTGGAATAGAGACACGTTAATAAAATGGTTGGCAGGATTTATTTGACACACCTGGGTGGTGATATTTGTTTATTGATATTGGTGATAGGGAAAATGAGTTTGCGAGGGTTAATTGGAAGTGTTGTCTTATGGAGAGGAAAATCTCCTTTAAAAAAAAAAAAACTCGTAAACGTGTTTTGAATTTTCAAATGAAAAGCAAGCTGAAGCAATAAATAAAAGCATCGAATGTAAAGTTAAATGAAGATTGAAATAAATAAAATAATTTTTTCCTCGTTGCTTGCGTAAAACAAAAGTTGAATGAAAGGAGCAAATGGCACGAACAAAGGAACATTCATCCAAAATGGACTTGTGAGTCACGTGGTTTTTGCTTGCCAGTTGGAGATAAGAGATCTTTTTGCATATTTTTAATCAAGAATTTTTTTTTTATATGTATACGGCACACACACCTATATAATTTAAAATTATAAAGAAATTTTTTTTTATTTATAAAAAAAAAAATTTTGGGTTTATTTACATTTTTTAACGTGAGTAAACTGATCTGGGGTCGGTTACAATTTTTTTAAAAATAAATACACAAACAAACAGTAGCAGCGATGTGCACAGCGGGGGAAACGCGGCGCCTGAGCCACCAGAGGTCGCTATTGTCCACGGCTCCGCCTGTGCGTTGCTCAGCTGCGTCCCCATTCGCTGCCTCGGCCCCGCCAACTCATTCCCGCCCCCGGGTTTGCTAGTGGCCGACCGGCGAGGCTTGGGTATTAGCTCACACATATCGCAGACCGATCGCATGTCCACCTTCTGTTCTTGAAGTGCTTTTACGTTTCGTGTTTTTTTTTCCTTTGACGAAACGTGAAGACGTGATAAGACCATTCATATTTTGGAAGGTAAGGGATACGTTTTTATATTTTATTCATACATACAAAAATACATTTTTTTAAATTTCAATTTTTAAATATTTGTTTATTCATTCAATTCCGTGCTATATGTTTTTCATGTTTATTTTTGAGAGAGATATTTGATTATAAGCGCATTTTTTGTTGGTACCGGAAATTGTGTTTATCGGAAAGGTAATGGTACTATCTATTTACGCTCGTATAGATATAGCGATCGTACTTCTAGTTTTTTATTAGAAATAAAAAAAAACTCCGTTTGGAAGTATATGCCTCGCATTTTACGAGCGAAACGTTATGGTATTGACTGCAGTCGCCATCTGGTGGCAAATGGTTGCAGCTTATCTCCATCGAGATTAGTAAGCAAGCTATGGTATGTTTTATCTCATCATTTTCCCCTTTTTTATCTTAAGATTATCCGTTATATCTATATACGAGCCTAATTGGGTTTGCCATGCCTTTCTTATCACAAATTATTTTAACCGATCATTGCCACTTGTCTTAAATAGGAACAAATTACTCGTTGATTTATTTAGCTTAATTGCATATCTAATAATTTTATTATTTCGATTTTTTATTTAATCGAAAAGCATTTATCTTGATTTGTTAAATATTGTAATAATAACACTGGATAACATTTTTATTATTTCACTCTCGGACTCCAGGTGTGGACAGGTGGTTACCGGGGAATGGGGTGGTGTGGTGGAGAAAGCAGGCAGAAGTTTTTAAGCCTAACCATAAGGGAGGAGTCGGGCGGGGACATTGGTCATCGGGTGCACATTTTTTTTTTATTTAACGATCCCCCAGTTTTTAATTTATCAAAACTCCCCAATAATTTGTTGAAGGTGAAACGACGCTGCGAGGCGATCGTTCGGGCTAAGTACAGGTTTATTGACGTTTTTTCAATGTATTTAAGAGGATAAAAAACGGCAAATGGGGATTGGGGATTTGAAAATGTTTTCGCTGAAAGAAACGTTTCGACTGGGGATTAGTGTAAATTGACCTCATTTTACCTAATTTCAGGGGGTGAAGGGGGAAAGATGAGGCATTTGCGCGGTCAGACGCAGGCGTCTGCCCGCTTGGCGTCGTCGTAATGGGGGTGTATTGACTGGCACAGCAGGGGCCATCCCAAAACGACAGGAGGACAGTCGCCATGTCCGGCGGGAGATGGGACAGAGAATCCCAGTGGGTTGGACTCTCCAATTTGGTTAATGACACACAGTTCAACCACTGCCCGCCAGGGGGCGCTCGAAGCCACCACTCATCTCTACTCTCCCTCTTTTCCCCCATCCCGTTTTTCCAAACCCCTGAGCAGACACTCATCACCCCTTTGAACACAACACTCGGGATGGGAGGAATAGCGGTGTTGACAGTTGCAAGGATTTTAGGTTTGGTTTGTGCGCATCTAATTGATATTCGAGTTGGCACTAACCGGGATTAAATTTGACAAACACAGAGTATTATTCTAACAAATGTTGAAGTTGAAAAGAAACCGCACGCACTAAAAATAGACGGTTTATAATTACGTTCGACCCGTAGTTGTTTCCAGTTTGGCTAAACCTGGATTTTTGAAGTACAACAACAATAGATCATGGCCTTGTACTTTCTTTCATCTCTTTAGTCGGACAAATAGTTGCAGTTTGGAGACAAGAGATGTTTAAAGAAAAGATATTTTGATGTCTCAATGCCTCGTCGGTATAGTATAAAACTGTTTGCCGTCACCACTCGGCGTCGTATCGTCGCAGTGAAGTCTCCTTTATGAGAGAATTAAGTCTGTAGGTTTATTTAATCGATATAAATTGAAATTTCATGTCCAAACTTTTGGGAAATTACATTTTAGCACGATTGCGTGATTGCAATGTCCCATTTTCATATTTTTTCCTTCCTGGATTATTGGAATTACAGTAGAATTTAAAATTTAAACTAAAAAAGAAGGGGAAAAAACTTTTGATCTTGATCGAATTTTAGGTTTACGCTTCATCTCCGACTCGTCACGTTTAATCCCTGCTCACACAGAGAGCCTTCAGTCAAATAGGAATCGACAGTCGACAGAAAAACCAGTTGCTTGCTGTACATACAGTCAGTCGCTCTACAGACAAAATGGCGTCGGTTTTGATAAAAGTTTTGCTTTTGCGGGGTTGTCTAACCCTCTTAAAAGTGCAGAGGAGTGAAATGTAAAATTCAACAGCCGTGGATAAAGTAGGAGTGGTTTTAGGAGACGTGAGAAGAAGGTGGGGTGGGGTAGATGGGGGTGTGGTAAGATAAGCGTTCCCACCCATCCTTAGACCGCCTCCATCCCTCCACCCTCCTCACATTTCACTCATCGCATGCATTATAAATAACAAGAAAAGTGGTTGGCTACGTCGTCATCAGTTGGGGAGTGTCGACAGGAAAAAGAGATAAGAACAAGTGAAGAGAAACACGAGGTGCGATTGGGAACCGACAAAAAAAAATGAGCCGCTCGTAAAGTTGGACCAACATGCAAGAAATTTTCCTCGTGTCAATTAGGGGTTTGCATTGGGATTGGGATTGGGTGGGGAAATGAGATTGCGGAGGGTAAAACCGTGCGAGTGAGTGCCGCCAATTCAATTCGACGCAAAGTGGATTTTCTTTTTAGTTTTTTAGTTTTTTCCCTTCTTGTTTTGTTTTGTTTTTGGTATGGTTGTATAGAATTATTGATATTTTTTGACAAAAGGTTTTTAGTACCGTAATGGGGAGGAAAAAATAGACGATGTGTTGAAGCTAACAGACGTCGTTCTAAAAGATTAGCTAGATAATGTCATTTGGTGATTAGATAACTGTCCGTAAATCTAGATCGAATGTACTATGTGTCGTAATGATTTGAATAGAGTAACTAATTGCTTGGATAATAATTTTTTTTATCATCCGGTACAGTATGTAGAGATAAAAAAAAAGTTCTTGGCTTATTTTCGGGGTTTAAAAGTATAAAAATAGCTGGAAAACTCGAAAATTTAGTGGAATTTTCATCAAGAAACTGAAGAATTATTGGAATTCGAAGGCGAAAATACTACGTGAGTAAAAACTGAGTTTATTAATAATTTTATAGGAAGTTGGAAATAGGAAATTGGGTTTTCCAAAATATATTTATTTCCTTGAAACGCCGTCATTACCATTACTATTTACCACCTAATTTAATATTGCCTAATTCCACAATTTAAAAATAGAAATATAAAATCAAAAACAAAACGTTGTTTGGTCACCAAAATATATGGGATGGTCCACAGTTGAGCGAACAGACATCCGCTCCATAAAGAAATAATACACAGTATACATGTAGGATGTTATTGCAATAGCGGAATGCGTTTATACATTTGACCTCCGCATTTGAGCGTTTCATTCCATTAAAGATGGCTGACTTGATAGAGACAATATTGGCAAAACTAAATGGGGAAAAGAAATAAGCTTCATTACCATGACAAAGGCCGTCTTGAGCGAAATAACCTCATTCTCCTTAAAAGAACCTGACAGAAATATTCGAACGCCTAAAAATGGTCTTAAAGGTGTCAGATTAAATTTCTTAATAAAGTCAAATATTCTCGTTAAGAAAAAAAAATATCCCCGGCTTTTTAGTTGCTGTTTATTTCTTTTTTTTCTTTCTTATACTTACTTTCCTCCTCCATTTTTTTTTTTTTAATAATATAAAATATTCCGGATTCGAGTCACGGCTGCAGTGAGATGTCGTTGTAACCTTTTTTATTTATATCTTTTTTTTTCTTTTAAGAATGGGGGCTGGGAAAGTATGAATTCCATTTGCATCGAAATCTCAGTGTTGAAAGGTGAGAATGAAATGTGACTCTAGTTCTGCCTTTTACGAGGAAAATAAGAAACAAGTAAACCGCTTGTTAGTCGAGACTTTTAGAAACGTCCACTCCACTCCACTCGACATCCGAGTAAACCGTCCATTTGCACACGATGGCGCCAGCATCGCATTTGTGATGAATTATGGCGTGGGTGATGGCTGTCTGCGATATGATGCTTGTTTCCCCGCCGGTATGAGTTATGGATGCCGCAGCCGGTGTTCGGTGGCGGCACTCATCATCGGCCGTTTTCCTTCTTGTTGAGATGTCTCTCCTTCCTTCCCCTCCTCTCTCTTCTCTCTCTTTTTTGACCTTGACGTGGACGAGGGACGATGAATGAAGAGCCTTCACGGACAGATCTCAGAGCGACTGTCACTTGAATTAAGATAACCGTCAAGCATGACCTCTGGTTGGGAAAGAAAGCTTCTGTTAGGGCTACTTGTAAGCACGTCATATGGTGAAAAAAAACGACTTTTCAAATTTTTTAAAAAAAATTTCAAAAAAATTAAATTAAATTAAATTATGGGTATTTTCTACGGTCTAAAATTTAGACAGTATACCGTGTCGTGTTATGGAACCATCTATAACGAGAAATAATGTTAGGAAGTACAGTAATTCGGGTAATTATGATTTTAATTTCTAAGGATGAACAACTTAAAGTGCTTATTATAGACTTCTTCACGTGGTTTGTATTTTGGAAACTGCTTATTGATTGTTATAATTTTATAAATGGCCTTATTAAATGCGCACTTGCCCACAGGACACCATTAACTTAGAGCGTTTTTATTTTTATTGACCATTTTTTGCCGAATTATTTTTTAATTGCAACGCCATTAAGGCTTATTATTCATTCCTCCTCTTTACCTCTCGTCCACCTCCCTTCCCCTCGATTTTTTTCTCGTTCTGTCTCGTTTGAGAGATTACCCCAACACACGAGCGTTATTATGATGTGTGGATAAAAACAGAACTAATCGCTTTAACCGTGCAGTAATTAGGCCTAAAGTTTGTTAGCTGGGTTTCGAGGGAGGGGAAAAAATGAGTTCTGTTGAGGGAAAAAATTAATAGCAGTTTCTGCTGATATGCTGATGTGCTGCTTCTTGAGCTTTGTGTTTTTGTGGGGCCTGGGAAAACTCGACGTATTGGGAGGCCGGTCGGTCGGGTGATAGAGAGAAAAAAATATAAAGGTCTGGTCACGCATAATCGCGTACAATACGAGAAACAAAATGGGGGACCGAAAGTGAAAAGAGAAGCAGTTTGGTTACCCCTTTAGTTTTTGTTCGTCATTGGGGGCCATGGGAAAGAAATACTCTAGTATTTTTTTAAGGAAAGTTTTTTTTCTGGTTGAATGAGTTGAAACTGTTGATGATTTATTTGTGAGAGTTGTTGCACAACAACAGTTGTGATTTTAAGATGCCATAAAAGGTATGGACTGGAGAAAATCTGATGTTACCGAAGTGTTTTTACATATTGGATAACAGCGAAAGAGAGATGTTTATGCTGTAAGATTTAAGAAAAAGTCTGATGTCAGCAAGAATAATAAATTCTGACAAGTGGGAATCTAGTTTTATGTCTTTAAGACCATTCATATGCCCAAACTAAGAACTGTACAAAAAATTAGAGACTTTGCAGGAAAAGACTTATAAACGCAACTTATGATTATAACGTAAAAATATATAAATTTATAAACTCAAAGTTGTTTATATTATGACTTTGCGCAGTTTTGAATTTGTACTTATAAAATTCTTTTATATACATGCGCACAACTGAATTTTCGACTTACAGAGCGCTAAATTGATTTAACAACTTATAAATTATAAAGTGTAAGTCATAATATAATAAAATTGATCTCCGCAAAGTCTCTTATTACACAAAATTCAACATCATCTCTCAGCCACAACAAACTGTACAGTTAAGTTAACATATATTCAAACCTTTGGGAATTTATAAATTTAAAAAAATACTAAGTATGAATTATAAGTCAATTAATAAAACTTTCCTTTGCAAAGTTCTAGTATTCACTGGTTCCGATCAAAGACAATAGAACTTCAGAACAAATAGAAGAATAAAAGAGGAAAAAGGAAAAACGGCAACAAATCAACATGTTTGTTGTTATCTATGTATAAATATAACACAGATCCCTAACGTTTCGTTTCCAGACAACAAAAGAAATGGAAAGTTTTTTTTTATAAATACCATACAGGTCTATTTTCTTGGAATCTTCCATCACTGATTTTTTTCTATAATCCGTACGATGGTTTTTAGTAATGGTTACATGATATTTGATATTACAAAACGTGCTAAATAATCATGAGTCTAGATGGTTTAGAATTTAAGAGCACAGGTTTTTGATTATATAAATCTTCACGGAAGGGAAGGTCATGGTTACACAGTATATATGCACTCAACACAACACATCAGACATCATATAACCAGAAGGCATACAGTAAAATGTATTCCTGAATGACCGAAGAGAGTGAAAAAAAACATTACTTGGAAAAAAGTATTAATATGTCAGGAATAAATACAGATCTGGATGTGTATGACTCATCCAAAATCGCTTATTGTTCGCTTTCAACAAGCCGGCAGACCCGGTACTGACCTACTTGCAACACAACTCAAGCCGTCTTACGCACACATTATTTGGCGGTAGTTTGGCGCTACATCATCCAAAACGTCAACTATGCGTGTGATTTGACTTACGGTATGCCTGCGATGTGCGGTTTGTTTGTACGACATGGCATAAAAAAGTGATGTAGTGTGTAATTGTGGGCATAAATTTGAAGAAAAACACAAAGTTGTATACATATAATATAAGATGTTTATTTATTCGAAAAATATTCTTAATAAATAATTACCTCGATGCGATGCACATCTAGTTGTCTAGTTAAGCTTGTGGAACGAACCTTAATTAGCATAGTTTAGGTATGTACTCAGATGGATTGATAAACAGTAAATTTTAAAAAAGTGAAACATTTTAACTCAATAACTTTTAATTACTTGGAAATTAGAGTGAGATTTTATCTGGCTAATATACTGCAGTGTGCTAATTGTATAAAAAAGAAAAGAAAGGAAAAAAAAAAAACCAATTGGTGATTTTTAGTATTTGGTTTCCTTGTTTTAGTTAAACGAATGGGCAACACGTTCATTTAATACATTAGATCCGCCACAGCACCGTTTGTTATTAATTTCCATCTCTATGTAAAGGTTAAACTTTACTGTCATTATTCATACAGCCGAGCGGTGTTTAGTGCAAACAAAAAGGACATGTCACGAACCCATTACAAGGAAAAAAGACCGGCTGTATTTAAAATGTGTTGATGAAAATTGAAGCATAATTTCCAGACGAACGCATTGGAACAAAAGCAATTTTTTTTTTTCAAAATTTTTTTTTTATTGCATTTCCTCGAGTTCCCCCGAGTTGAAATTCCAATCTGACATGGTAGGCAAACAAATTATTCCCTCCCCACGCCCCAACTCGCCACCACAGGGTGAATAAGGTGAAAACTTTCACCTATCTATTTCAAAGCGAGAGATATGAGCTGAAATCCCGCCCTCTAACTCTCGATAAGGGAGGTGTGAAACCGAGTTCAATTGAGTGAAGAATTGATCCAGGTGTTTTTCTTTGAACTCATCGCACATTTACAATTTCTTGAAGGGTTTTAGTGTTTTTTAACCCCGCCACCTCGAGTTTGATGATCGTTTTGTGTGTATTTTCCCTTCTGGTTCAAGTTTTTTTTAATTTAGTTAGTTATAAATTGACCTATGATTCATGGATTCGGATTGCTCGTAAAATTCGAGATATTTTATTTCGTTTAGTGTCGTTTTGTATATTGTATGTACTTGCTTAAAAATTCGGAGATTAAAATCTGTGTCGGTAGAAGTTTCTGCAAAAAAGAAAAACATATAAAAAATGATATGATGATGAAAAAAAGAATGTCCTTGGGTGTATATGATGAAATTGAAATTATTAAGATGAAATAAATAAAACTTATATCACTCAACACTCAACGGGGGTCACTTTTCTCCCCTGATTTATTTCGGCCAATTTTAAATTGAAATTTCCTACTTTTTTATTCTTTCCATATAAATTTTAATTTTTTTTTCTCTTTTTATATAATTTAATGACTTGTTTTCATTCGAATTATGAAATGTTTTATATAAATTTTTAAATTTTCAACAAAATTTCATACAGTGAATTTAATTAAATTCGACTTTTTTCCCGTAAAATCCTTCAAAACACCAACGTCAAACTTATTTTTTATCTTAAAACGTGTCTGCTTTCGCAAAAATATCAGTTTTTCTCTTTCCATTTTTTTCTTTTCAAAATAAGAAAAGAAAGAAAGAGAAAAAAAAAGAAACAAACCATTTCCAAATCCACCTTAGCTCCGTCGTCTCCTGTTTGAAACATTTTTTTTTATCGCCTCGCCTCATTTCTGTCTCTTGCCCATTTTCCTTATCAGTCTGTCGCCATGACGACGCGAGCTCCATTAGGAGCAACGCCGCTGGTTGCCGTTGCCAAGCGACCGATTCGTGATTGACAACGGCAGTTTGAGTTTACGCCGAAGCCGTGGATTACAACAAATCGAAACCCCTTAAAAAACTCCTTTCCGTTTTTCACAACTTCCCCTCTCTTCCGTCTTTTATCTACAGCCTAAATCGAAACGATTTTCGAGGCAAATGGAGCGACGAATTCTCTCTCTCTCTCTCTCCATCGAGCTCCACCCGCACGACTTTTCGACCGCCCTCGCTCTCTCTCGCGCGACGACGCTCGGTTGCAGGCCGTCGTCGTTGGAAATTGGGCAGATTTCTCTTTCTAAACCGAGTTGCGAGGCCAAATAGCCCTCTGGAATGGGCAAATGGATTTGCAGAACGACACACTCCGTTCTGTTGGAAAGATTTAAAGAGGATTTTACAACGAAAGCGTTGCGCTGGAAAATACGACTGATGGTTGTAACTGGCGGAAGGCGCCGTGTACTCTCGGCGTTTACGATGTACCATAAGTATAAAAACAGTGCAAAATGGTAACGTATTTATTGCACCAAGGCCCATAAAAGGATGGTATTGTTGGAGCGGTTAAATGTTTTACAACGCTCGTTTTAATAAAGTGTAAAGCCATTTCAATATGTAAATACGCGAATTGCTGCTGTTGATTAATTTGGAAAATTTCTATCCAAAATTGGATATTTTATCTATAATGAGCTGGAAGTTCATTCAATTCGATCAAAGCGTGCTGATTGGTCACTCTCACTCGTCATTGGAGAGATAAACGTCGACGTCGATATATTGAAATATTTAATAATATTTTCTAATAAAGAGAATGAGAGAGAGAAAAATTAATCAAATGAAGCCGAACGTGTGATTCTTCAATTCGTCGCACGATGTCGCTTTTATCTTGTGTAAACATTTATTTACTACTAGATAATCTTAAGGTTAAGTAGTTGAGGTCAATTCGTGGTTGGATTTGTGTTTGTGGGGGTGATGAGACGTGTACGGGGGATTTATCAGTGGAAGGGAGAGGCGAGACACGCATTTGCACCTTTTAAGAATTTGTGGAATGTTCCAACAACAAGCTGTTTTCACTTTTTTTTTTCCTGGCCCTCTCATTCTTACTTTTCTCTTTTTATTCTCTCCGTATTCTTTCACAACTGTATCCCATCCGCGGAGAGTGTTGGTTGAATTAAAGTAAATTTGGTGTCACACTTGGAGGAAAACACTGTTGAAAAGAATGTGAAAATTAAAAGATAAGGCCTTTTCCTCATGCGCATTGATGAAATCATGCTAAACAGCTGGCGAGTAAAATTAGAGCATGAAAAACGTCTTCCTAAATCAATAAGCAACCCTGTCAATTAAATTCCAAAAATGGCCCCCAACCAATTTTCGCAGTGGGTTGCACGGCAATAATTTTCTTCCCAGTCGTATATGTGTGCATGGAGACTGGGCTGATAACATTTCACTCTTTCACTCTTCCACCTGCCGTTTTCCTGTGTGTGTGGGCCGTAACTCAAAAAGGCAACCAAAAACCCCAGTTGTTTAATTAGAATAAAAGAAATTGAGTAATTTCCTTGTACGTCTATATATAAAATTTCGAATTTTCAACTTAGAAATTAAATCGCAAAAATTGGTTTGGAAAATATTTGCATAGAACCAGACTTTTTAGCCACCCTATGTATATAACGGAGGGAAATTAAATAGCAAAAATTGCGTAATGAGCTTAAATAGGATGATGGAGGTTTGAGCCATGAAAAATTGAAGAGTCATTTTATTAAATTAAGTTAAGGGTCGAATGTTGAATGACCTTATGGAACACATTAACCCGTTGCGGATTAATTAGATTTTTAATAGGCGGATTAGTCACTGCTAGAAATGAATCTTGTAAATCTCATGATTTCCATTTGCAATTGTAAACAGACCTTAATTCTGGTCAGAAGCCACACGCGGTTGACGAGGTCGTTGTGTCCAAACTTCGAGTGGATGGAAGAAGAAAAAAAATAAATTCAAATGTAAAGAAATTTATGTCTATTTCCAAATTTGATGTTGCTGAAAAACAAGTAGGCCTAAGGGTTGTGTAGCAAGGGCGTGAGAAACCGCAGGATTTGGCCGTCAAGCCACCCACGCATGTCGCCAAAAATCTCCCGTCGTGGAAGGAACGTTGCAAGTCATGTTGGTCACAATTAGCGACCACCGAAATGCCACCTTGCGCACAAGAAAGGAATTTAATGCTAGAGAATGGTACACGAACTGAAGATCAGTAGGGCTTCTCACGAAGACCACCGTGTTTTATAAGAAGACACGTTGAAGAAAACAAACGAGCTGCACAAGTGAAGAGTCATTCGACCGTACGCTGCTATTATATAAACACAAACATACAGGAATGTTGAAATTCTCTACGTTATGCTTGTGGAAAAGAATATTTTGTGGGGAAAAAAAAACTAATGGCAATCGATAAAAGTGTTTATAGGAAAATATTTAAGGGGTGATAATAAATCACCAAACATAAGGTTTTCTCAGGCTCTTTGACAGAAGTACTAAATCAAAATGAGATACTTAGTATATACTGTAATAGCGTTTTGGTGAAACATTACATTGATTTTGTTTATAAATGGATTTCTTGAAGCTCAAATAAGGGAGGCCGACATTAGGGAAATTTATCAACAAGATTTTAAAAGAATTTGTTTAGATTTTGGAAGATTTTAGGGATTTTTAAGCATTTCTGGGATTTTGAATGATTTTAGGGATTGTTTTAAAGATTTTGCGGTTAAAGATTTGGGATTTTCATGGGATTTTTGGAGCCCTTTTGGCTCAAATGATGAATTCAACCGAGCAACAAAACGTTTTAAAGAAAATTACATCTGAGTTGATTAAAATGTTAATTTTTTTCATATGGCATTAGACAGTTAATCAATCTGACTCGACTTCCTTGTAAAACATGCACAGTTTAACTTCATTTTTTTTTCTAATGCTGTAAAGATAGTATCGTGTCAGTATTTTTCAAGTCATCCATATCGCTGATGTTTGTTTACTTAGTGCTGAAACATTCGTGGTCGCATCTTGCAGTTTCTACATAACAGGAAGAAACAATGGGATTTTTCCGGAGTCAATTCTCCTATATATGAATATTGGAAAAATTTTAATTATCTAAGAGGAAATCTGTCGTTAATTTAGGCCTTAGAGTCGTCGATGAGTATATTTGGCAATGCAGAAATCGAGGACGATGTTTTTGTGGCATTGAACTCTGCGTGTGTTTATAAATATTGGGTTGGGTGGGATAAAATCGAATTTCAGTTTGAACAATAATAGCAAATATGGTTTTAACGGGCGACGGTACCGATAGCGAGTGTTTTTTTATTCGAATAACGAAGTGGAAGGAATGTGCGTGTTGTTTATTTCATCAGATTAGACACTTATGTTGATTCTCGCCTTCAATTTATTACGCAACAAATGAGTTTCCATGGAAACGCATAGAGCTGATGAAATAACTAAGCAGACGAGACTAACAAGCAAACCAAGTGAACTGTCGATAATTTCCTGATTGAAAAGAAGAGCAGTGGAAATATTGACGCCGGTTTACTATCAGATAAAGATCCTATCGACCGGAATTCAAAGTTACCTACAGATGGAGTCAAATAAACGACAAGAAAGGAAAAAAAGACATATACAAAGAAAAAGAAATTTTCTCCGGGAGAAAAAAGGGCAATTGAAAAGATAAAGAATCGCAGTCGAAGAAGACATTATTGAACAAATATGTCAACCCAACCACTCGAATATCAGTAGCAGAAGGGGGGGATGGGATAGAGTGGGGTAGGAGGGGGGAAGGAGTGGTCTACCCTAACCCCTCCTCCATCGCCTATGCAAATGAGTTTCTTTTTGGAGAGTGGGCGCCCCCTCACCATGGGCGCCTATTGGCTGGATTGGGACGCCAGCTTCGCGCCTCTGACAATAGGTGGCGCCCGTGCCAGCTGGTGTGGGGAGGCGGGATCACAATGGGTGCCTGGAGAAATTCAATCCCACTTGAATGGAGAGACTCCCTGCGTTTGTCGTGATCCCCCATCTGATAGGCCTCAACCACATCGCTTTGGCGCCGTTGCTGCTTCTTGGAGGACCCTCCCTCCAATCTCATTCTCTCTCCATCTCTTTTTCCCTTTTTCCCCATCCCCACCACCTCCACCCACCACTCTCTTCCCCTCAATCTCGCTTCTCTCGCTCTTAGCCATTATCCTGCTGTCGTATTTTGGGTGGGAGTGTGATTAGAGAAATGAGGTCCAAGGTATTTGTCTTGGGAAAACAAACCGAGGACTATAAATCATGCGTTGTAAATTGGTTGCGACAAGTTGAGGGCTTTTGGGTACTCTTAAGAAATCGAGTGCAATCGTTGTCCGTTTACAATCATGGATGACGTTGCGACTTAGTGCTGTTTGTCTTTTTTTTCTTTCTTTTTTATAAGTGTTATTATGGACTAAGTGGGTCGTAGAATGTAGAAGGCGCCGAAGAATTGAATTAGTGAGTTTTTTTTTTTTCCTGGATTTTTATGGGATGGGGATGTGTCAAACACCAAAGTGGAAAAAGAGATAAATATTTGCAATTTGCCACTATACTATATAGAGGAGAAACCGTTGTTGATATATTGAATTTACTGTAGAAAAATGTTGTTATTCATTTATTCATTGATTAGCGTGTTGTAGGTCGCATATTTTATTCATCGGTTAGTTATTACTCGTTTTCCGGAAGCGTGTAATATGGCTGCCCCATCTTTTTCCACCTGGATGAATCTTTTTCCGTAGTATTTATTTTTTATTAATTTGTACCTTTATTTATTTCGCATATTCTTTTTGTCTTATCTTTCTCCCAATCTTCGAAATCGTTCTTTGTGAAATTTGCTTATTATTATTTTACTATTGTACCCTATCATCCTGGATTTATTGTGTTCCTGTTTCCGAAAATACCGGATGTTAGCCTTAAAACGCTTGGTGGAAAGACTATATAACTTTTAACCTGTTACCAATACTTTTTTTTTTCCATTTTACCTTTTTGAAGGGAAATTTTTGTTCTTCTTTGACGTTTTTACAGTATAAAGTTTTATTTATTTTTATTTTTTCAAAATTTATTGTTGATGTTATTACTATAGTTTGGAATGATTCCAAACACGAATTGATCAGTTCTTGTTGATGCAATCTAGGATATCATCTAAAATAGGCCTAACGTGAAATGTGTGGGGTAGCAATGTTAACTCGAATTGCTCGCGGCCATCAACGTTGGAATGCGTAATAACTGCTATTAGTTTTGCAAATACAAACTCATAAATCATGAATTTATTCCGAGCACATAAATCACCTGCAAAAATGACGTCACGAGTAGAACCGATGTGCAAATGAAGAGTCCTTGATCACACAGGTGTATTACTGTATTCGAAATTTTCAACTCCATCCATCAGCGGGTCGAAACATACCGTACATAAATACATACATTCATTCAAACACGGTACATTTGAATTTAAAGTTGCGCTGTAAACATCGCATTAAAGGGACTTCGTTTCATTTCATTTCTTACAAACTCTTACGAAACGTAGAAACAACCTTTTGTTTTCTTTTCTTTGTCGCTCCAGCTTTATGTTTGATAATTCAAGTATGGATCCACCGATGACCTTTGACCCTTGACCTTGTCCCGCTAAGGTCACGGGAATCTTGGAGGTATAAGGGAGAGGCTGGGGGAAAGGAAAGGAACAAGGGGGACAGGACAGAGAAACGGAATAGCACACGCACCAACTGTTGTAGTCATTTCCCCTCGCTATAATAAAAAAAATGGCCTCAAATTTATAGATAGGGCTGAATAAATTTTTTTTATGAAGTATAAAATATTTAAAAATTTTAAAAATTTTCGAGGGAAAGTTAGAAAGTGTTTGGAGGATGTTTTTAAAGAGGAACAACTAGTTATTTGGTAATTAGACAAGTGGTGTTGTTATGTAGTAGCAAAAGAGTGCGGTACCAAGAAAGTGCTGTGTAAAGAGGTTGAAAAGGGCGGAGGTAGGAGGGGCAAAGGGGATGGTCGAGTGACGGGTCGTGGACTAAACTGTCACAATGGCCGACTCAAATTACAATAGGAAGCAACATTTGCTGGTGGTGGCGCCCCCTTCCTACCTCGCTCATTAGACGTGATTTAGACGCCAAGAAGACGCGACCTCCCCCCCCTAATTAGTGACAGGTGGGGTCGGCTAAAGCCGGTCTCAGAATGGACACGGCCAGTCTCCATCATAAACAAGTGCACGACACTGATGAGTCGTAACCGACTCGAATTTTTGAATTCGGAATTTCAAATGGATGAAATAAATAAAAATGTGGAAAGATAAAAAAAATATTTTTAAA
The DNA here is from genome assembly GCA_034695885.1 of Geophilus flavus. Taxonomy (NCBI): domain Eukaryota; kingdom Metazoa; phylum Arthropoda; class Chilopoda; order Geophilomorpha; family Geophilidae; genus Geophilus; species Geophilus flavus. Next base: position 2,121 of record JAQFZO010000872.1, on the reverse strand, counting down.
TAAAAAAAAAATATTTTTATACAATAAAATATTTGGAGGGAAAAAATAATTGTTGCCGAGCAACGCGGTCACGTGGGTTGTTGTCGTATCGTGACTATAGGTCGTTTCCGTCGCTGTGATTAGCTAGCCACTTGGTCACGTGATTGGTGTTTCGTTTTGTACCTCGTCAGGAAATGAGATTGAAGTCATTGATGAAATTGATAGTGTAGCATTCTTTATTCTTCTTACAATAGTAGGAGGTGCATTGTTAATGTTCCAAATAAATATCGAACAATATCTTTATCGTTTGTTTCATGCTGTTTTATTTTTATTTATTATTAGAAATATTATATTTTTATTATTATTATTATTGTAAGAATTAAGAAGGAAAAAAATATTGTTTTGATGAGCGCAGAAATTGGTTTTAAGTGTAGAAATCAGGGAATTACTCGCAATGTTAACTCGTATAGTGTCGTTAATTAATTTTGATTTTGCACGTCAATCAAATTGGTCATACCGCCCATTGCGGTCTTCCCCCGGTTCGCGAATGAACCCGTTCCTGTCAATCACTCGCCTTAACTCCACCCGCGCGCGTGCTTAGTGGTCACCTAAACAAAGCCTTGTGTGCTTCGCGCACGCGAGATGGGTGGAGCCACGAGAATGACAGATTCGACGAGCACCAATCGCGCGAACTCTTGGAAATTCCCCCATTTCAAAACGAACGCGAGTCGTTGTAAGACCCCATCCGATTGGCTCATCCTAATTCGTCGCTCGGAGCGTCGTTTTTCCGCCACTACGGGGCGTAGCGGCACGCGCCAAGCCACTGCGCACGCTTGAGCGCATCCACAACAAACCGTCAAGTGGTGCGCGCGCTAGCGGCTTCTCGCAGCTCGGGATACTCGCTCCGGCCACGGGCTTAGGCTTAAAGCGCACACGCAAACACACACACGTTGGCGAGAACGTAAAATGAGTTAAAAACAACACATCCCCTCAGTCGTCGAGCTTTGGTTTAGGCCGGGGCTTCGGTGGCGTCCAATCTCGCCATCACCCTGGCTCGACCGGCCTACAGTCCTCGTTTGTTTTCCTCGTGCAGAATCGTCGGTCGTGACACCACGGAGTTTTCAGTCTACTCGGACGCCAGGCCGATGGAGGTGAATGGGGATCAGACGCATGCGGCTGCAGCGGCGGCGGCCCATCGATGGTACGACAGCCCTCGCGTCGGTTCGGCATTGGACGGCAGCGGCAATCTCTTGCCGCCGGACGAAGTGGACGTTTTTTTCCATTCACTCGATGGCAACGGCAATCCCGTGAACCCTGCCGCTGCCAGGTATTACCCGAGTCAGGCCATGGCTCAGGCCGTTCACAACGCCTACAGACCAACTCACGGTAAGTTTTTTTCATTTTTAAATTTTTTTTTTAAATCTTGAAAAAAAAAATTGTTGTTTCTATAATGAGGGATGTTGAACGTAATTTTGTTGGGAAAGTCAAGCAGGTGGTTTTGTAAGAAATATTTCGGTTGGGAGGATTTTTACCGAGTGAGAACAAAGGTTTTTTTCCCTTTTTTTTTCTTCTTGTCATAAAATTTCATTTTTTTTCTTTTGTTTGTTTTGGTAAGTGGTTATTCAAAATAGAATAGTTGCCCAAAAAAAAAAATTTAAAAAGAGAAAAGTAGAATGACATGTTTTAATGAACATGACGGGTTGATGGTTGTGTTTTGGAAACTTTGAAAGGGTTATGGATAGTTGGGTTTTATGGTAATTCCCAGTTGTCAACAAGTTGTAAAAATGAAGGGTAAGAGCGAACGAATACATTTGATGTTTTTCATATTAATGATGTCGTGTTAAAGGCTCATATTCCTACACTCGGCTTGCCACGTTAATTTTTCCCGTCGTGTTACGTTCGAGCATTCTTTAAGCTCGGCTGATTCCTCTGGCGACAAGTTATTGTGGATAAAGACGACGAGTTTAGTTACACTATAACTCACCAAAACTTTGCGATTTCGGATCGCCCAAGGCCTCCTTTGAGAGCTTCGTGTCGTTGAGTCCAGTTTTCAGGACTCGAATAACACTTTGAATACATTTTAATCCCATAAAATCATTCATGAGCGATGTCACATGACGGACATAGAATACTTTTATATAA